>JAJOOH010025860.1:0-13760 GCA_029582605.1 Solanum gracilifrons
TACTCATAAAGCGGTCAAGATCCGAATCTATCGTTTTGATTCGTTTTCTCAAGTAAAGGCGTTGGATTTCTTCCATAAATCTATACGTTGTTATTTGGATCTTTTCAAGACCTTAGACATCTAATCCTTGGAAATTCGTGGATCTTTCCTTCGAATCTCCCATATCTTTAGTTAGTTTTGTTGTTTCTTTTCTTGTGCTTTCGCATTCTAATATTCAATTCTCTATTTGTGATCTCCTTTTAACCTTGCTGTTATCATAACCCTGGTGGCATAATCATAAGCATACTAAATATAAACTGAAACCATAATAACTATGCAGAAGCTAAATCATGATAAAACTGAAATGATGGGGAAATGCCCATATACTAAATTTGAATATAAGAAACTGAGAGTTTGAATACAAACAGAAAGTCAAACTCTAACACTAAAGCTGAAACTAGCTATGTTTGAAATAAAGCCTCTACTGACTAGAAATGTTGGGACATGCCCCAGTTAGATCTAGCAAAACTAAAACTAAAGCTAAAAGCAAGAGAAAAAAATCATGTCATTAGTCCTCGAAGAATGAGGACTCACCACTGATGCTGCTGATCTAAAGATCGAGAACCGATCTATGCGTGATCTGACTGCTGAGGACCTGAACTTACATCATGAGAAGTTGTAGCACAGAGTATGCACCAGTACTTGAAAGGTACTGAGCATGTAGGAAAAAATAAAGCTGAATAATAAAATAACTGAACAAGCAATAAAGCAATAATATAATCTGAACATGGTAAGGATACTAAAAGTATTGAACAGGACTAAACTGAATGCAATGACCAAATTTATAACATGCTGAGACTGAATACTGAACTATACTGATAACATGGTCAATGCAATCGAATCTGACTGAACTATAAGGGAACTACTAATAACTAACATAAAACCACATGAGTTAAATGTGGAGTCCGATGTATATGCCCTATCGAGAGGACCCAATATACCCTGCCAGAAGTATAGAGGCATGCTGGAGTGATCACTAAAATGATACCCACAGAGGGGACTTACAACCTACGGAGCACGTAGTTCTGGGACTTGAGGGTGACTAACCCTAGTCCACTCGGTATTAAGCTTCCCATATGATTAAATAGTTAATACTTTATGACTGAAATGTTGTAATACTGGATATCTCAAAATACTGACATGCAAACTGAAATGCAATATTAATATACTGCTAATAATGCATTTGAAAACTGAGGCATGTTTATATATATATATATATAACTGAATTAACTGACCTAGCATGTGTAATTCATGAACTAAAAGAACTACATAGGTAGGGTTTTGAGTTTATACATGAATATGGGCAAAAACAATACTACACATGATAATATGATTTGGATCATTCTAACAGCTAAAAAGTCAACAATTTTTAACATTCAAGAAACCCTAGGTCTAGATAACATTAAGGGAATCAAGATTCTGACTGAAATCTCGGGACATAATGGGTGAAAGGAACCCACTAATGAAGTCCCACATACCTGATGAAAAATTTCACTGAGAAATCTTTCGATTTCGGTGAAGGAACTGACGGAGAATCGATGTGTTCTTGAACTAGGGTTGCTCAACCTCGTTCTCCTCTTACGCTCTAATTGTTATAAGTTTTGATGAATAATCTGACTTAGGTAAGTTCTAGTTATGTTTCTAGGCTAAAACTGACCAAAACCACGTAGTTTAAGGGTTAAATGACGTAGTTTAGGTGTCCAATGAATAGGGGAAAAGAATGAAATAACCCCATTTAAAAATCTGGTGGGGCTGACCACAACCACTTTCATGGACCGTGAAAGAGATCACGAACCGTGGGACAGGTCGTGGTCCTTAGCCAGTGATTGCTGATTTCTGAGGTCATGTCCATGAGCCCTACCACGGACCGTGAGAAGGACTACAGACCGTGAAGGTTTCCGTGGTCCTCACTTGGGCTGGTGGTCTGATGGATTAGGTCTGGGGGTCTACTGGTTGGCCTTCACGGATGCCCCCACGACCCATCGTCAGGACCACGGACCGTGAAGGTCCTTAGTTCAGTGAGGGGCAGTCCACCTCTGCTGCCAAGGGGCTAAGTGCACGGGCAGGTCAACAGATTGTGGACCCTATCACGGTCCGTGAGCCCTGCTGTGGTTCACCAGTTCAAGTGATTTTCTGCAATCTCTTTCTAGGTCTTGTTTTCGAGGTGTTACAAAATCCCCTGCTAATGAAGCTAGGGCTGAATTTTTGAGGGAACCTCAAAAATTTCATGACAATATTTAATAAAAGTTTGTATATATCTTATACTCTAAACTGGACAGAAAGTTTTGAGAAATCCTCAAAAATATCATCACAATGGAGTGCAATTTCAGAATCAAAGCAAGCATAGGTATGACCCAATTTTGCTTTCCAAATTTACGAGTTTTCTCTAGATGCAGGAATATATTTGACATAAGGAGCTACTATTTGAATCAAGCTACCATTTGACTATTTCGAAGATGCTATTATCAACTTGCTATTGTGACCTACCAAATATTCACAGGCACTTCTGCCTTACAATACGACATTAGTCTCGCCCGCCTAACAATAGGACATCAGGCTCGTCTGCCTTACAATACAACATTTAGGTTCGTCCACCTTACAATGGGACATCAGGCTCGTCCGCCTTACAATACGACATTAGGCTCATCCGCCTTACGATAGGACATTTAGGATCTTCCGCCTTACAATAGGATGCTTAGGTTAACATTATTCTTCGAAGATGGGTCACAATTCTTCAAGAAGTTAAGTCAAAGTTTATTAGGGTATGCACTATATCTCTCATATCAGAGACGTCTTCCTATCTCCTCTTGTCATTATTATTTTCTAGTACTTATATTTTTATCATGTTGGTTCACACTTTTCATATTTAAAAGCTATCATTTATCTAGTCATATTAGAAATTACATGCGAAATTGATCGCCCTCTCAGTTACGATTATCATGTTCACTTGTCTATCGCAACAAAGGCTCTCTCAATTATTTGCTACTCGTATTACTTCTTTTTATCTAATCCTTGCTTAAGCTGGAGATCGCTCTGTCATGCTCTTCTCACTCCTCTAATCTTATCTATTCAAGCCACTATCGTTCCCATTCGAATATCGTACCATTACTTCACTTTTAGGAGCTTTGTTTGTTCCTAAATCTAGAACTACACACGATCTGATTCTCATATAACCAGAGATATGTAGGCAACTTAATACCAAAGTCTCAGCCGTACCCTTTTCCAACTCTATATCATTTCAATTGATCCCACTGCCATCTCTCGTCGGTCAGACAAAATCGGCTACTAAGTCAACATTGGTACCCGACAATTCATTCTTCATTCTCAAGCAACAAAGGGGCAACTGTTGACACCCAATTTTGACTGACCAATAACCCCTTTGGAAGTGCTATTCTATTAAATACGTATTTTTAAAATATATTTCGTGTTTAAGATTTTAATTAATTTTATCTAAATAAAAATATATCTATTTCCAAAAATTATTAAGTTATTATAATAGTTAAATTCAAAATAATTATTTTACTCAAATGTTTTAAATTTTAAGTGATTTAAATATTTTAATATAGGTAGTATTTTAATTGGATAGCATTTCCCTAAAATTCTTGTAAATTATTTAAATTTTAGCCTATTCTGTTCTAATTCCTTTCAATTCTAGCCACTCAAATATCAAATTATTTCAATTGTAGCCATTATTAATTTCAATTGTGGCCCATTGTTATTCCATTTACAATTATAACCAATTCATTAAAATTTCAGATTTCAACCCAACCCCATCTGTTAATCCTGACCGTCTCTCTCATTTCTTTTAATCTTAACCTCTCATCTCAATCTAAATCAACGGACCGGTTCTATCAAGCTTTTATTTCCTAAAAAAAAAAGACCAAAACCCTACAATTTTTTCCATTCATTCTCCCTCTCTTCTCCAAAGCGCCGCTCCTCCTCTCTCTTCTTCCTTAGAACGCTGCCTCCGCGAGAACTGGCAAGCCACTATGGAAATCAGCCGCCTTTCTCTCTCTCAATTCCACTGGCTATGGCGAACTTCCGACGTGAACTAGAGGAGGGGTTGCTCTCCTCTCCTCTCCGCCTCTCGCCCCTCCGCCTTCTCTATTCTCCTCTCTTCTCGCTGCCATGACAGTAGTGACAACAACTCTGGTGAAAGCCGCCGGCAGCAACCAGTAGTCAGGCGAGCCAGCAGCTGCAAACGGCGAGAAAAACCAGTCCTAGGCAACTAGCAGCTTGGCGAGAGCAACCAACAATGGCGAGCTCCAGCGAGGACTAGCCACGCAGACAGTAGCAAGCAGGTAACCTCCTTCCACTCGCCTTTTCCTCATCCGGCAACTACCAGCGGAGGCGAGCACCCGCGAAACTCCAGCAGCAAGACATCAATGGCGAGCTCTGGCAGGCGTACGACAAGAACATTAAAGCTCTGTCCAGCAGCTATGAGAACAATTAAACAAGCTAAAAGCTCCGGTATTTCCAAAATTTTAGATAAAAGATCTATCCAGGTTTGTTCTCGTTTCGACTAAAATCTCGTTACACTAAAGTTCTTAGTTTTGACTGATTTTAACATGCTAGACTTGTTCTTTGTGAAAAATCTATAATGCTTAGGCAGATTTCATCTTGAACATGAGTTGAGATTTTCTGATAGTTTGGATCGATTCTTTATGATTTTTTAGATTTGTACCTCATTAATAATGCTATTTTTGTGCCCTTTAATTCAAGTTAAATATTCTACCAAGAAGATAGCCTTACTCTTGCTTGCATGATGCTGTTATAATCTTTCCAATATATGTCCTTAATTGCTACTTGTAACCCCCACATAAATTGCATGAGATACAGTCGGGACCCACCTTTGTGGACCTCGAGGGATGCTTAACACCTTCCCCTCAAGATAATTTGAACCCTTACCCGATCTATGGTTCGTTGACCTTTCAGTTAGATTTAGTTAGGCTAGATAGGTGCCCTAACGCGCCTTAATTCATTAGGTGGCGACTCTTTATTTTATTCAAATCCAAAAGAGTTGTTAGGTCGTGCACCGAAACTCATTTTGCGAAAAACAGGGCGCGACAAGGGTAATAGTGGAAAGTAGCCTCTAATTTATGTCCTTAAATATTTTTATAAAGGGGCATGCCAAACCCCAACAATTCACTTAATATGGACTAGAGGGAGTAACAATTTAACTTCAAACTTCTCATTTAACTCTTAATGAGATGATTTAGAACCACATTAATTTCTATGACTTATTTTAGACTACAAATTCAAAAGTCTTTCTTTTTTTCTCTTAAACACTATGCCTAGTCAAACACACATAATTGGGACACATGGAGTAAATGTTTGTATTTATCTTATCATGTCAATACATCATTTTTATAAGAAGAAGAATGCCAGGGTACTATTACTATATTATATTCTATCATCAACAAACATTCAGACAAAATGTTGAAAATTAGTATCATTATAATTGAAAATAGAATCATAAACTTTAAATAACATAAAGTTATTCACCTTGGAAACCTATCGATGCACCCTACACTTGAGTGTATAGCCGAAAAATACTCCAGCAAGGGTGACAACAAAACAAATGGCACAGAGTTTTGTGCAGATCCATAATGATACACTACTTGCTTGTTGAAAAAGGTGTACAGATCCTTCCTTGAAAAGCCACAACATTTTCATTACTATCATATGTACATGATTAATGCATTGGCCATATGGAGGAGTCTTGGATATATAGGGGATTACTTATATATGTCAACACCAATGCACAGAGGAGCAAAGTGACTCCCTTAGACACAAACCATAAGGATGCGAATGAAGAGGAACAATGAAATTGGGAATATCAATCCGATCTATTCCATTGCAACTGTACACGTATTTATACAAGGAGAGAAAGAAAATATCTAACTTGTAACTAACTTATAGTTGTCAATGAACTGGAAGCTACTACTCACACTAACTAACAAAATAACCAACTGGTCTAACTAACTAACTGAGAATTAATTAACTAATAATATTTATTTAACTAATCTAATCTCAATACCCCCCCTCATCAAGTTGGAGGAGTGGAAAACACTGACAACTTGTGTAGTGCAGCAAAATGTTTAATCCCAGTCAGTGTCTTGGTCAATATGTCTGCCAGTTGATCGTTGGATCCTATGTGATATAGAGAATAAAGCCAGCTTGTAGTAAATTTCTCACAAAATGACAGTCAACTTCTATATGCTTGGTCCTTTCATGAAATACAAGATTTAGAGCAATGTGGAGAGCTGATTGTCAATGTCAATATACATCAATGGGAGTTGGCAAGGGCATTGTGAGTTCTTCAAGCAATCTTTAAGCCAAACTAATTCACCTGCAACCTTTCTCAGGGCCCTATACTCTGCCTCAGCTGAAGATAGATATATTGTTACCTGTTTCTTTGACTTCCAACTGAGCGGACTGTTACCTAACAACACAATATACTCACTAACTAACTTCCTGGAATCGGGGCATGCAACCCAATCTAAGTTGCAATAAGCTCTAAAATTGTAAGACTGATCATGCGACATGAATATGCCTAAAGTAGGGTCTACCTTGAGATACCTTAGGAGGTCGAATGCTGCTTTTAAATGAGGCTCTCTGGTCCTGCATAAACTAACTAAGGTGCTGCACACTATAGGATATATCCATTTTAGTACCAGTCAGAAAATTTAACTTCACAACAAGTTTTCTGTAAAATGAAGGATCTGAAAGTTGAGGGCCTTCTTTGGCATGAAGTTTTATAGCAGGATCTAATGGAGAGGTGCAGTTGCTTAGGCCGGAAACATTGTAGGTCTTTAGAAAATCAAGAACAAACTTTCTTTGTGAAATAATGAGTCCATCTTCCTTGTAAAGTACTTCCACCTCAAGGAAATAATGCAACTTACCCAAGTCTTTGATCTTGAACTTATCATGTAGGAAAGTTTTGAGTTCTTTCATTTCAGCTATACTTGTGCCAGCCTGGATAACATCAACTACATAAACAACTACAAAAATAGTGGAGTCTGAAGTTTTCTTGTGGAAGAAAGAGTAGTCATTTAGAGAGTATACAATTCTTCAGCTAGCTTGGCATACCACTGCTTACTAGCCTGTTTCAATCCATACATTGATTGATTCAGCTTGCACACCATCCCTGATTTGCCTACTACTAAACCTGGTGGTACTTCCATGTTTACTTCCTTATGTAACTCACTATGGAGGTATGCATTGTTCACATCAAGCTGGTAAATGCTCCATCATTTCTTAACTGTTGTGGCTAACAAGGCTCTTACAATGGTCATTTTAATTACTAGTGAAAAAAGTAATTCATTTTAGATGTTTTTACACCGGTGACACAAGATTTTGTGAATTCTTAATATCTTCCACACTTGATATATGTTTTTATAAAAGCTTGATATAAGACTTGTTACTCTGTTACTTTGCTTTTTCTGCTTTATTATTAAATGTTGTTGTTGGGTGAAAGAGTAACTTATGTACGGGTGGGTTAGGATTAAAAAAATATATTTTATTTTCTTATAATTGTCGGTCAAAAGAAGTTTCAATAAACAAATAATTATTTGTCAATGACATGTAGTGCTACCATCATTAACTACTAATTGCTATCATTTGGACTACATTAATTACAATAGACATTTAGTTTTAAATTCTTTGACAATTATACCACTTCACATTAATTGAAACAGATGAAGTAATTTTCAATTAAATTTTGTAACTCTCAGAAGTTAATGACTAATATTGTATTATCTATATCTTGTCTTATATGAGTTTAGTTACAACTCCGATAATAACAAAATTATGACACATTTAAACTACCACATTCTATAATATAGCAATTTTTTCTTGTGAAAAATATTCTAAGACAAAGGTCTAAGGAAGGGTTCAAGGATGATAGAAGAGTCCACGGTCAGTGAACCCATCCTTGAACCCAAGCCTTATTAAAATTATTCTAAGGCAATGATTCAAGGACAGGTTCACGGCTAGTAGAAGGGTCCACGGACGGTAGACTCGTTCATGGAGATTGACTTAGAAAAATAAAACTTGTTAGTTACTTTTTCAAGGTTATATGGGTCTTTTCCTATACATCTAATACCTAAACTAGGTCGTTTTAAGCCTAATAAGCCTAAAATTGAACCATTCTAAATCACTTTTTAAATTTCCCCAAATCCCTCCAAGTTCTTCTCCCAATAATTTCTCTCTCTAAAAGCTTGAAGAAGAAGACTAGGATTTCAAGATTAAGTCTCCAAATTCACCATTAATTGTTGGCTTTGAACTATAAGGTATGATAGTCTTCATACATGGAGCCCTTTCCTCCATGGAGTTCCTAAATTATTCAATTTATAAAGTTAGAAATCCCCAATTGAGTTAGGGTTTTCCTCTATGTCATAGGTTCTTTTAAATGTTGATTTATTTGATTAATTTATGAACTTTTATGCATGAATTGATATAATCTCATGTTTTTAAGATGAATTTGGAGACTTTATCAATTCATGCATAAAAGTTCATAAGAACATGAGATTATATCAATTGGGAATTTCTAACTTTATAAATTGGAGAATTTAGGAACTCCATGGAGGAAAGGGCTCCATGGATGAAGACTATCATACCTTATAGTTCAAAGCCCATGATTAATGGTGAATTTGGAGACTTGATCTTGAAATCCTAGTCTTCTTCTTCAAGCTTTTAGAGAGAGTAAATTTTGGGAGAAGAACTTGGATGGATTTTGGGAAATTTAAAAAGTATGGTTAAATTTTAGGCTTAAAAGACTTATATAGGGTCTATGATTAGGATTAAATTAACCTAGTTTAGGTATTAGATGCATAGAAAAAGACCCATATAACCTTGAAAAAATAATTAACGAGTTTTATTTTTCTAAGTCAATCTCCACGGACGGGTCTACCGTCTGTCGACCCTTCTACTGATCGTGAATTATTTTCTTAGAATAATTTTTACAAGGCTTGGGCTTAAGGATGGGTTTACTGACCGTGGACCCTTCTACCATCCTTGAACCCTTCTTTAGATCTTTGCATTAGAATACTTTTGATTAGTCCACAAATTGGACTCATTTAGGGCTTTATTTTGATAAGAATAGTGTCCTCGTATGCTTATTTTGTCTAAATATCTGATGAAAACTCTTAAGTTTCAGGTATTTGAAGTTTTAGTGAAAGCATGGACACTTAGGCGCAAAAAGGAACAAAAAAGCTGAAAAGAACGAAGAAGCTGAAGCCCGAGCATCGCCAAACACACTTGGCGATTCGCCGAAGGGATTTACTCCGCCCTTTGTTCTTGTACGCAAAGCCCTGAAGGAGAAGGATCAAAAAGGCGATTCAGCGCTTCGCTGAATAGTTCCGCGAAGTAGTACTATACCGCCCAATGGTCCAGAAGGTAAAGATGCAGAAGGCAAGCACGAAACGACGATGAGACAGACTAAGGGTGAATCGCCGAAGTCATTCGGCGATATCGACTAACTTCGCCGAAAGATCCGCCAACGCTATTTTTTGAAGTCTATAAATACTAAACTTGTTATTAATTTTTAGAGAGTCGAACCTTTATTTTAATTTCTAGAATAGAATATTACTTTTTGGATATTTTTCTCTCAAGTTTGGAGAGGGTTTTTGGGAGACTTGAAGAAAGAATGATTTCATCTTCCCCAAGTTGGAAGTGGGTCTTCTCCATTCTTCTTCCTTTGCTTAAATCAAGGTTTAATTTCTTATACCCATTTGATTTTACTATAATTTTAGGTGTATTTTGTTATTTCTTGATGTGTGGTTAAAACCCCCCATTCTTGGGGTGTGATTTAGCAAATATGTGTTGATATTACTGTTGGGTCTTGCTTGTTGATAGGTTAGATGAAGTTTAATGGTGATTTCACCTAGTGGTTTAATCTAAAGGGTTTGTAGTTGCAAATACAAAGCCACCCATGTGTTTTCGGCTTGCCCGAGAGAGAGGTCGCGAAACCAAGACCACTAGACTATGACCTAAAGAGTGGGTCCGCATGAGGTTCAACCCGAGAGGGTGAGCCCTAGTCCCAAATCCTAACACTTAGCTCAAGAAAGTGAGTGGGATAAAGCGTAGGCTGGTCTTCATGCGGCAAATGGGTGTCCGAGAGGAACGTATTTAAAACGGGGTAAGTTGCCCGAGAGGGAACTTATTTCCATTTAAAGCTTAGCCTAGTCACTATTAACTTACTAATTTCCTTTCAAAAGCATGTACCCAACTATGTTTCTCAACTTGTATTGCGGTCACACCTCAAGAAAATTTCCCATACTTTATTTTCTTGTTAATTTTTGCTATTTTTACTACTTGTGACAAAACCCCCAAATCGATATTTGACACTTTCGTGTCACCCCCTTTTATATATTATGTTTTTACTCGTTAATATCTTTAGCTACGACTAGTTAGAGCTAAATTTTATTTTTCTATGAATTCTCAAAACCAATCCCTTGGGACACGACCCCAACCTTTAGTTGGGTTACTATACTATCGACGATCGTAGACACTCATACCGTAGGTTAGTGTTGTTGGTCACGATAAGCATCAACTTTTTGCAAGGCAAAACTGTTATATTATACAATGTAATAGTTTAAATGTGTCATAATCGTTCTTATCTGGTTTGTAACTAAACTCATATAAGACAAGATATAGATAATACAATATTAGTCATTAACTTCCGAGAGTTACAAAATTTAATTGAAAATTACTTCATCTATTTCAATTAATGTGAAGTGGTATGATTGGTCAAAGAATTTAAAACTAAATGAAGATTGTAATTCATGTAGTCAAAATGATAGCAATTAGTAGTTAATGATGGTGGCACTACATTCCATTGACAAATAATTACTTGTTTATTGAAACTTCTTTTATCCGAAAATCATAGGAAAATAAATTATAATTTTTTAATCCTAACCCACCCGTATATAAGTTAATATTTCACCCAACAATGACATTTAATAATAAAGCGAAAAAAGCAAAGTAATAGAGTAATAAGTCTTATATCAAGCTTTCATAAAAAACATATATCAAGTGTGGAAGATATTAATAATGCACAAAATCTTGTGTCACCGGTGTAAAAACATCTAAAATGAATAACCTTTTCACCAGTAATTAAAATGACCACCGTAAGAGCCTTGTTAGCCACAACAATTAAGAAAGGATGGAGCATTTACTAGCTTGATGTGAACAATGCATTCCTC
Source organism: Solanum gracilifrons (assembly GCA_029582605.1). NCBI lineage: Eukaryota > Viridiplantae > Streptophyta > Magnoliopsida > Solanales > Solanaceae > Solanum > Solanum gracilifrons. Next base: position 11,247 of record JAJOOH010025860.1, read on the forward strand.
CATATTGAGTTACATGAGGAAGTATACATGGACGTACCACCAGGCTTAGTAGTAGGCAAATCAGGGTTGGTGTGCAAGTTGAATAAATCACTGTATGGATTGCAATAGGCCAGCAGGCAGTAGTATGCCAAGCTAGCTGAAGCATTATACACTAAAGGTTACACTTACTCTCTAAATGACTACTCTCTCTTCCACAAGAAAACTTCAGACTCCACCACTTTTCTAGTTTTATGTAGATGATGTTATCTTGACTCGCATAAGTGTAGCTGAAATAGAAGAACTCAAAACTTTCCTACATGATAAGTTCAAGATCAAAGACTTGGGTAAGTTGCATTATTTTCTTGGGATGGAAATACTTTACAAGGAAGATGGACTCATTATTTCATAATGAAAGTTTGTTATTGATTTCCGAAAGACCTACAATGTTTCTAGCCTAAGCAACTGCACCTCTCCATTAGATCTTGCCGTAAAACTTCATGCCAAAGAAGGCCCTCAACTTTCAGATCCTGCATTTTACAGAAAACTTTTTGGGAAGTTAAATTTTTTGACCAATACTAGAATGGATATATCCTATAGTGTGCAACACCTTAGTCAGTTTATGCAGGACCCCACCTTATTTAGAAGCACCATTCTACCTCCTAAGGTATCTCAAGATAGACCCTACTTTAGGCATATTCATGTCGCATGATCTGTCTTACAATGTTAGAGCTTATTGCAACTCAAATTGGGCTGCATGCCCTGATTCCAGAAAGTTAGTAAGTGGGTATATTGTGTTGTTAGGTAATAGTCCACTCAGTTGGAAGTCAAAGAAACAGGAAAAACTATCTCTATCTTAAGTTTAGGCAGAGTATAGGGCCCTAAGAAAGGTTGAAGGTGAATTAGTTTGGCTTAAAAGATTGCTTGAAGAACTTACTGTTCCTTTACCAACGCTCATTGATGTATATTGTGATAATAAATCAACTCTCCACATTGCTCGAAATCCTATTTTCCATGAAAGGACCAAGCATATCCAAGTTGACTGTAATTTTGTGAGAAATTTATTACAAGCAGGCTTTATTTCACTACATCACATAGGATACAACTATAACCTGGCAGACATATTGACCAAGATACTGACTGGGATTAAACATTCAGCTGCACTACACAAGTTGTTAGTGTTTTCCACTCCTCCAACTTGAGGGGGGGGGGGTATTGATATTAGCTTAGCTAATTAAATGTTATTAGTTAATTAATTCCAGTTAGTTAGTTAGACTAGTTGGTTATTTTGTTAGTTAGTGTGAGTTGTAGCTTCCAGCTCATTGACAGCTATAAGGTAGTTATAATTTAGATTTTCTCTCTCTCCTTGTATAAATACGTGTAGAGTTGCAAAGGAATAGATCGGATTGATTTTCCTCAATTTTAGTGTTCTTCCTCATTCGCATCCTTGTGGTTTGTGTCTATGGGAGTTATTTTGTTTCTCTGTGCATTGGTGTTGATATATATAAGTAATCCTCCATATATCCAAGCCTCCTCCATGTGGCAAGTGCATTAATCATGCACATATGATAGTAATGAAAATGTTGTGGCTTTTCAAGGAAGGATATGTACACTTTTTCTGCAAGCAAGTAGGGTATCACTATGGATCTGCTCAAAACTCTGTGCCATTTGTTTTGTTACCGAAGTATTTTCAAGGTATACAGTCAAGTGTAGGGTGCATCAATAGGTTTCCAAACTTTTCAGGAGATCCAAGGATGAATAACATATGATATTTAAAGTTTATGATTCTATTTTCAATTATGATGATACTGATTTTCTACATTTTGTCTGAATGTTTGCTGATGAAAGAATATAAAATAAGAAGAGTACACTGACATTGTTTTTCTTATAAAAATGATGTATTGACTTTATAAGATAAATACAAACCATTACTCCCTGTGTCTCAATTATGTGAAGGTGTTTGACTAGGCATAGTATTTATGAGAAAAAAAGAAAGACTTTTGAATTTGTACGCTAAAATAAGTCATAGAAATTAATGTGGTTCTAAATCATCTCATTAAGAGTTAAATGAGACGTTTGAATTTAAATTGTTACTCCGTCTAGTCCATTTTAATTGAATTGTTGGGGTTTGGCATGCCCCTTTAGAAAAATATTTAAGGACATAAATTAAAGGCTAGTTTCCGTTATTACCCTTTTGGTTATTCCCAAATTGTTGTACTATAATATGTAAAGTAGTTAAGAACCTTATTACATGAAGGATAAATATGAAAAAAAAGTCCCAAGAATATTTTTGAGCTTGGAATTATTCACTTTTTTTGAATTATGAAGAAAAGTCTCAACAATTCAGTTAATATGAACTAGAGGGAGTACTAAATATAGAAATGGGTCATGATTCTTGTGACGAAGTAAAAATGAAAGAGTATTGCATAAATTTTGATAGAGGAAACACGTGATTTCGTTAAATAAATCGGGGGGGGGGGGGGAGGGAACGAATGATTTAGTCTCATTTTCCTAAATCTTCCTTGGTAGGTTGGTGGG
>JAJOOH010025861.1:0-10613 GCA_029582605.1 Solanum gracilifrons
TATATATTTCTTTTATTTATTACTTTTATCATAAAATAGAAAAGATAATAATTTTATTATTTTATACTCAACATTAATTGAGCTAGAAAGAAAGGCATAAAACGCATTCAACGAATGTGATTTTATGTGTAAGTTTCAGTTTCTTCCTATTTATTGATGAAATTACATTATTACTACTTCCGTTAATAAAGGCATAAAATGCATTCAACGAATGCGATTTATGTATAAGTTTAAGTTTCTTCCCATTTACTGTCGAATTACGTTATTACCCCTTCCGTTTTATTTTATTTGTTTACATTTTTTGATTTTTTTATTTATTTATTACTTTTATCATATCGAGAAAAGATAATTAGTTTTTCATTTTATACTCAACATTAATTGAGCTGAGAAAAAAGGTATAAAACGCATTCAACAAATTCAATTTATGTGTAAGTTTCAGTCTCTTCCCATTTATTGATGAAATTACGTTATTACCCCTTCCGTTAAGAAAAGGCATAAAACGCATTCAATGAATGCGATTTATGTGTAAGTTTAATTCTCTTCTCATTTATTGTTGAAATTACGTATTGCTCCTTCCGTTTAATTTTATTTATCCAATATTTTTAATTTTTTTTATTTATTTATTACTTTATTATATTGAGAAAAGATAATTATTTTTTTATTTTATACTCAACATTAATTGAGCTTGGAAATGAAGGCATAAAACGCATTCAACGAATGCGATTTATGTATAAGTTTCAGTCTCTTCCCATTCATTGTTGAAATAACGTTATTATCCCTTCTGTTTAATTTTATTCGTCCAATATTTTTAAATTATATTTACTTCTTTTATTTATTACTTTTGTCATATCGAGAAAAAATCATTATTTTTTTAATTGTATACTCAACATTAATTGAGCTGAGAAAGAAGGACATAAAACGCATTTAACGAATATGATTTATATGTAGGTTCAGTCTCTTCCCATTTATTGATGAAATTACGTTATTACCCCTTCCATTAAAAAGGCATAAAATGAATTCAACGAATGCAGTTTATGTGTAATTTTCAGGCTCTTCCCATTTATTAATAAAATTACGTTATTACCCTTTCCGTTTAATTTTATTTGTCTACAATTTTTGAAATATATTTATTACTTTTATCATATCGATAAAAGATAATTATTTTTTCATTTTATACTCAACATTAATTAACACTACAAGAAAAATGGTCTTTAACGAAGGGAAATATGGTTGTTAAAGGTCCAAATCCGGTCATCACTGGTCGTTAAAAGTTCGGACGTTAAAAGTTAACGACCGAATTAACATCCGGTCGTTAAAAATTTTTTTAACGGCAATATAAATTCCGGTCGTTATATAGCCTTTTTAATGACCAAATTATCCCTTAGTGCATGTACTTTTACCAACCAAATGTTCTTTCGCTAATTATATTCTAATTTCAATACCAATACTATTAACAACCACATTTCCTGTCGCTAATTGTTGTTTATTCAAATTTTTTAAGAAGCCAATTATAAAAGAGTTTAAAAGAACCAATTTCATTTGTTGTTTTACAAAATTTTATACAATGAATACAGAAACACTCAAAATAAACTAAATAATTTAATTCATTATATAAAATTTCATGGTCAATATAAAGAACTAATTAAAGAAAGATATATCATATTCAAGTAGCATAATATATCTTTATCAACTCCTAAAAAGAAAAAAATTGCAAAAAGTAAATAATAAGACATTGTCCTTAATTTAAACCACCCCTAACTAAAGTAAAATCCCTAGCTCTTGAACTTCAACTTGCTCCGTACATTGTTGAACGATATATTCTTCATATTCAAATTCTTGATCTGTAAGAAAAAAACTTATGTCAATTTAAAAACAAAGAATAAACTCTTAAAGAAGAACCATAAAATCTCAAAAGTATTTACTAAAGAAGATGCAAAACATTAAAGTTTGAAAGAAAAGAAGGCATGTCAACAATAACTTGTAGTCTCTTCCCAACATGTATTAACTATTTAACGATTTTCTGTAATGATCAACAATTAGTTCGTAAGGCCAACAAAACAAAACATAATAACAAGGGACTAGTATAACTCTTTCCTACTTTGAATGACAAGGAGGAGGATCAAGAAGTTTCAAATATAATGGATAGTACATACATGAATTAAAGCTATTTGAACCTTGCAAACTTTGGATGAGTCATTTTTTGGGAAGCAAACTGCCAATTCAATATAGAAATCACACAAGAAAAAATATGATAGCCATCAGACCAAAATAGAGAGCACATCCGAGGCACCAACTTATTTTTTTTCTAAGAGGGAGGCATAATATGTTTTCTGTTTGCTATAGTAACATCTCTAATATGAAGGAAGCAGAACATAAAAAGATTCCAGAGTTTTCAATATCAAGAGTCAAGGGTAGCAAGAGAGATAGTTGCACATGCAAATTAAGATATGCTCAATCACATTCCCTGAGGACATTCACGAAGAGACATCTGAAGCTGAAGCACACTAGATAACTTAGCAAATTGTAGTAGGCTAATATCGATAATCAAATTGTAATAGAAAGATAATATGTACTCAGTACCTAATTAAGACTGTTTACTGCTTTGGATGGGTCAGGCGGCCTGTTTGATTCGATGTTAAACTGCTGGATGTTGCTAGTTCACCGGATTGTGCTCACCAATTTCACTAGAACTGCTATTTAGTATCTACTTGTGTAACCCAACTTCATGAACTATCTTTTGACATTGAGTTAAGCACAAAGTACATTTTCTAAATTCATTACACTTGAATAAGGAAAACCATATCGAGTACTCTATACCATATCCGAGGATATTTTGCATTTAATTAAATATTAACTTTACTTATTTGTAGACAAAATGATTGCCCACCATCTCATACATCACATAAAACTTCCTCTATAAGGAGTTAATCTTGTACATTGTGAGTTAATCAAGTCAGGAAGAAGTTTTCTCTTCTAATTTCTAAGTTTTTATGTTCGTTGTTCCAGCGAACAGAATAAAAAGATGTTACACAAAGAATCAAAACCAAATGCTTGAAATGGAGTGCTACCAATTTTATGTGATAGAACAATGTGTAGCGGAGTGAAAGTTAAGTTCTATAGAATATTTATTAAGACCACCAATGTTATATGGAAGTGAATGTTAAGCCATTAAAGTACAATACATCCCAGTTATAAGACCAACAATGCTATATGGAAGTGAATGCTTTGCTCCTCATGGGAATATAGTGTTCGGTTTCTAAGCAAATTCACTAATTAAGATGAAACATGAAAATGACATGGAAGTTCCTTTACACTAACAGAGAGGCTCTAAAATTCCATTAAATTGGAGAAAGTGTGAGCAACAAAGAGCTAGGAGAAATAGAAGTTTTCTTATTTTGTTCAATTTTAGGGAGATAATAAAAGGATAAGGAAGAAAAGCTTAAACATACTTAAAATTTGCCAATGACCAAATTACATATTAAGGACAGAATACAAAATAACAGCATTGCTTATCTTTCTTCAAAGAATCTAAACATAAGATAATGCGTGCTTTTAAAACAATCACCACTATTATCTATTTTCATCCTTCCTTCCAACTTCATTTGCAAGCACTATTTCTATCAGACCAAATGGTCCAGAAATACATAAACAGATAGGCCTCCAAAACTGTTTCTGGAGGTTTACAACCTCCTGCCCATTTCAACTTTTCAGTATATTTATAAAATCTAAAAGCATTAGCCAAACTACATCACATTTATAACTTCTAAAATCTATAGCTTTTAAGTTAATAAAAACATAAATTATCACAAAAACATCTTTAAAATGGAAATACAATTGAAAAGGAACATAAAGGCAACATTATGCCATGATTTATAAATAAAGGTTGCATATGTATAGAATATGCCATACCACTAGGAATAGAGACCAACTTTGCAGAAACTACAACTTTGAAGACTGGAATCCATTCACTGGAGTGGAATTGTGATTCACTCATTTGGTTGAACTAATTTCTAAACAATAGCATCATTCCTTAAAAGTTACACTATATTTTCAAAAGCACGAGAGATGCTGAAAATATTTGATAATACAACTTTGAAGAAAGGACTCACGTCATTGGATTTGAATGGTGTTGTACTAATGGGGTGACAAAAGTTGAAATTTGATGTGATTCACTCCTTTTACAAACAAAGGTATCACTCCTTGGAAGTTACACTATATTATCAGGTGGTTGAGCCTTGGTGTTTGAGGATGGGTAGTCAGGTAAGTACTAATGTCAAGAAACACTCTTTTTTTATTGAAAATTCAAAGAAATTATCTATATATGAAGAAACAAAGCCAGCAAGAGAAGTTGTTTATAGAGATGTTTTCATTTGAAGTTACTAATATGATGTCTAAGATTATTTATCTTCATAAATCTTTGATCGACTCTGAGATTCTTAACCTTAAAAATGAGATCTTTAAGTCTGTAGGAGTAAAGACTTTAGTTTCTGATAATGAAGATATCTAGATGTTTTAGTGTTTCAAGCCAGCATGTTTGGTTTCTTATGACTCTTCTAATGTCATCTCCCTCACTTGTCGAGTTGAACGCACTATCAACATTAAGTTTTAAGAAGCCAAAGGGGTATTTTAGTTGTTCTCGCCTTATCAGGAGTATTAGAGAGAAGATGAAACTTTAAGACACGATTTTTATTGTTGAAATTATGTTATTATCCTTTCCGTTTAATTTTATTTGTCCAATATTTTTAATATATATATATTTCTTTTATTTATTACTTTTATCATAAAGAGAAAAGATAATATTTTTTTATTTTATACTCAACATTAATTGAGCTGAGAAAAAAGGCATAAAACGCATTCAGCGAATATAATTTATGTGTAAGTTCAGTTTCTTCCAATTCAATGATGAAATTGCGTTATTACCCCTTCCATTAATATAGGCATAAAACGCATTCAAAGAATTCGAATTATGTGTAAGTTTAAGTCTCTTTCCATTTATTGTTGAAATAACGTTATTACCCTTTTCGTTTAATTTTATTTGTCTACATTTTTGAAATATTTTTATTTCTTTTATTTATTACTTTTATCATATCTATAAAAGATAATTATTTTTTCATTTTATACTCAACATTAATTGAGCCGAGAAAGAAAGACATAAAACGCTTTCAACAAATGCGATTTATATGTAAGTTTCAGTCTCTTTCCATTTATTGATGAAATTACGTTATTACCCCTTCCATTAAGAAAGGCATAAAACACATTGAACATAAACCATATGTTGATTAAACGTAATGGGTTTCTTTATCTCATGTGATTGGAAGAGCACGAGAATAACAACCTACGAACTTTACATTTCCTTTTCTATTAGAAGAGAACTGAGATAAGCCATGGAACATGTGTTCAATGGGTATTTGGTGACAGAGCAGTGCATAGTTAATTAGGTTTGATTAACTACTGGAGATGTTAAATTTCAAGTTTTTTTAAAAACAATTGGGCTGTATGGATGATCACAGTTAATGAGACCTCAATGCTTGATATAACCTTAATATTTTGACCTACCTCATTCAAACTGAAGAGCTTTGCGGTTTGATATATTTTTCCCTTTTCAAATTAACCATAACCCACTTCCTTTTCCCTACGAGCCTCATATTACGGTTTGCTAATATTGTCAACACTTGTAAATTTATAGATTATTCAATTTGAATGGAAAGCATTATTGTAATCTTATTTTATAGTATAACAAAGAAGTATATCATGTCATATGAAGTTTCCCCGGTTGGTTGTGGATGAGGGACTTGATTTTGTTATGATCGTGAATAATTCTCTCCGTATGAGCTATCTTTTGAAATTAAGTTAAAGTTAAAAAATTATTTTTCTTATCAAGTAATGTTTGTTATGTGTTGTCTCAATATTTCTATCATTTTGTCAGCTTAAATTTATGAAATTTCATTTATTCTATATTTACCAAGTGTAAGAATAAATGCTACGAAATACAAGAAAGATAAATTCGTTAGGCCCGTGCTTAGCACGGACAAATTATATCTAATATATATATATTTATTGAGAGTTACTCATATGATAAGCACCCGACACTTTTGTTTTTTTATAAAAAGAAAAACAAAGTGGGTACAATCAATCACTAGCCAAAAAGTGTCAAGAAAACAAAAACATTTTTTTTTCTTTTTGGTATTACCTAATTCCTTTTAATTATTTTTCTTGATTTTGCCGTGTTCTATGCGTGTGGTGCATCTTCAAACCACAGTCTTTTTTGGTTACGCATCTTCCATAAAATAAATAAATAAACAAAAATGTATTAGAATTTTATAAGTTTAGTGTAGCTTAATAAGTTCTAAAAGGTTATTTACTTGATCTTAAACTATCTATTCATGCATATTATAAACAATTAGTAACACATCAAAAGAATGTGGGGGAACCGATAGAAATGAAATTCCTTTTTAAAAAAGACATAAAGTGACACCTGAAGTTGTCTCGAATTTTTAAAAAGACACCTTAACTTTGCGAGCGTCCTATTACCCCACAAAACATTTCAAAATCACAATACATGTGCACTTTTTACACAATCTGCATTCTCAATGCATGTGCGTGAGTCTCACCCCATTTAATAATATAATTATATATTTTTTTCAACCATTTAGTAAAAATTGGATAAAATCTTGACCCATTCACATTTTAATCATGACCCACTCCATTTAACCCTAAACCCCTTTCAAATTTCCACTCTACTCTCTCTCTCTCTTTGATGATCAAAATCCTAAACATTCCAATAGTCACAATAAATTAGTTTTGCAGTGATAATTTCTTGAATTATGGAGTCAAAACGAAGAAGTGAAGGCTCACATGTTAATTGCTTCTTGATTTGAATGCAAATTTTGGTTAAAAATATTATATATATATAGTAGTGATTTTTTGAAAAATCATTTTTATAGTGATTGTTGTTATTTTCTTCTTGTGCTGTCTATTATTCATGTGTATGTAGTGTTAGTTTAGGACTGATTTTGAGTTTGAATGTTTCTTCACTGATCTACTTTTGAAATTTGTTTGCAATTGCACTTTCAGGATTTACAAATTCATTAATCTCATAACTTTAAAATAAAATAAAAAAAAGAAGAAATTGAAACTAGTAAAGCTAAATGAAAATTTCATTGAGAATGAAGAATTTTTTTTTTTGTGGTTGTAGATAGAAAGCTCTTCAACATATATCAATGGAGGTTTTGGAGAAGATGGGAAGTAGATATTTTAATAAAGAAGAAAATTCAAATTGTCAGTACCACATGGCATTTTTACACTGGTTTGGGGGTGTATTTTTACTCCTCCACACGCCTACCAGATGTGAGAACACGACTGTTGTGAAAATGGGTCAAAAGTGTTTAATTGTTGCGATTTGAAATAGTTCCATGGGGTAATAAGACGCCCACAAACTTCAGGTGTCTTTTTAAAAATTCAGGACAACTTCAGGTGTCTTTTAATGTCTTTTCTTATTCCTTTTGATGTGATGTTTTGAGTTAGAATTTTAAGGATGGAATTATTTTTGATAGATAGATAGCGATTTCTCTTTTAATGAACTTAATGAGTCAGATGGTTTTGCTAGTAATATTTGCAATTTGATATATATGTGTAAAATAATTTTTTTGTTAGAATTTGTTGTGAATTTTCTATTTTGGATTTTATTATGATTATGTTTTAATTTAGAAACATTTTCTTTGTACAAAAGAACTCTTTTATATCTATCATCTTTATTTTTTAACTGAAGAACGTAACAGTATTCATAATATAATTGTTAAAGATTTTGTTTAGGGGAGAGATTTTTTCTCTCAATAAGTTTTATGATTTTTGTATTCGTTTTCAAAACATAGATCATTTGACCAAATTATATTAAATATTACTTATGTTTTTTAAACTTAATTTTCTTTGTCAGCTGATTTCAAGCCATCAATATTTACAATTATTAACTTCTTCATAATACCATATTATTTTAATTTCAACAAGTGATATCAAAACCAACGATTTAATTAATGATATTGAAGAAAAATTAAAATCAAGTTACAACTAATTTCATAATAATATAATGAAGATACTGTCCAGAGTACTACATATGGAGATGAATAATGAATTGTATCCTCAACATTCTTATATTTGCATCTTTATAAATGACATATCTTTCAAATCATTTTAGGTCATAATATATTTAGCCTTATTTTAAAATCATGACAAGCAACAGTAATAAAAATATTATTTTACTAGAAAAATCAAGACAAGGTAAGATTTATTAGAATTTGCCCCTTTTTTTAATCGTATTAGATTTAAAACAAATGTATTTTCTTAATTAAAAAAAAAAAAAAACTCTTCAATATCTATAATATTGATGTAGTGAAAGGACTTGTTAAAAGGAAGAGATGAAACTGATGAAATATTGAATTTGATTTGAGTCTCTCTCAATACAGAGTCATCTTTCTTAGTGAGTACTTTATTTTTTAATATGAAGCTTTCGAACATAAATTCATACGAATATCGAATATCAAATAATATTTGTTTTTTTAACAAGACTAGGAAACATTATTATTATTATTATGTACTTATTATAAAATGTGAAATCATGTAAAGTGATAATATATTATATTACAATGTTTGGTCAATAAGAGTGACGATCATATCAAAATCCATCTTTTGTATGATAAGTGGAGATATGGGTTCTTTGTCCTCTCTACTCCTGTCCATTCGTTTTCTGCGAACCAGGGTGGATATCAATTATCATCTCGATTTTTGCAAGTAGTAGCAAGTGCGGCACAAAGAGTACGGACAAGTACAACCCAAATATAGTATATTATAGTATATATTATGATGCTAGTGGTGGAAACAATACACTTGCATCGTCATACATTGGATTACTTGATGTGAAGTTTACGAAAATAAAACAATTCAATTTTATAATTTTAAATTTAACATATATTGAAATATCACGTGAAAAGTTAAAATTATAAATTTGACAAAAAAGAAAAATAGGCCAAAATCTATTATATGAGTTTGGTATTTTTGATATTGTCACGACCTAGATCGTCGTGAGTGGCACCCACACTAACTCTCCGGTGGGAGAACCATTACTACAGCCCAACTAAACAATTTAAACTACGGAAGCAGGCAAAATAAACTAAATAACGAAGTTCCCATAAACTTCAAAGGTTTAACAAACAATTAACAACGATTGTGGAAGAATAAAGCCTAGAACCTAAAAGTCAATGTACCAAAACTCTACTAACGACAAGTCTAAGAACAAATGGTACAATCCCGAAACTAAACAGCAACTTAACCAATAGTCTGAGTCCGAAAGAGTGGACTTAAACAAGAGAGATCCATGGAAGCCTGAAAGAACTAGCTCACCCTTGAATCCAGTCACGCTCAATAGTCACATAGCTAAGGTACATCAATAGACGCCGGAAGATGCCCTGTACTCAAACAAAATAAGAGCAAGTACAATATCAGTACACAACCATTGTGTACTGGTAGGATCACGCGGCTATCCCACTAAGTGAAAGATATGTAAGTCATTACAACATCATAAACATGCATACACCGAACATATACAATATCAATTATCATTTATGAGCAACGTATAATTTCACATGTTTCATTAAGAGAATTCACACCACAACCACTCTTAAAGTCCACTTGTGCAATGCATGAATGAAGTCTCATACCTCCACTCGCACTAAGTAGAACTCTTTGAGAAGCCATAAGTCATAATTCATGATCATGTTCACAACAATAAGTCAATATATAACAAGTCATTGGTCCAATCACGGAACCCAAACCCAAACAGTTAGCATGCCGGAATGTGGAAACCGATCCCATATTTATGCCGGAACGTGGCAACCGATCCCATAGTTATTCTGGAACGTGGCAACCGATCCAAGTTAGTTATGCCGAAACTTGGCAACCGATCTCATTCATACACCACAATCACAATCACAAGTATATCATCAAGATCATACATTTAAGTCATGATTTCATGGCATTCATCAATTATCTATCTCATTTACAACAATTGTGATCAACATTGCAACATTCATACATATACACGTATCATAATGAAGCAAGAACAAGCATACATCACACAATCATAGAATCATATCCATCTCCTATCTCGAATCCAAGCTTGAATCCCCTAAGACACTTGAGTCTTCCCTTTTCGGATTCCTTCCACTTGTTCTAGGTCTACAAACAACAATTTATATGCAAGGATCAACAATCAAATGTCTAATTATCCGAATTATAACAAACTCAATAACCCTAGACCAAATCCAAGATCCTACTACCCAATTTAGGGCTTTTTCCACCATAAATTCTAGATCAAACCCCTCCCCCATCGATAATGACCCACTAGTTTATATTCTACGGATCGAAAAATGGATTCGGGGAGTTAAAACCTTACCTTTTTGTCACACCCCAAATCCGGATGTGATGGCACATGTCCATTTCCCACCGGACATGTCAGCCTAACCTAACCACAACGATAGAGAAGTAGAAATACGAGAATAAAAGATAACAAATAAGCGGAAGACTTTAATTAAGACTCAACACTACCCAGAATTTGGTTGTCA
>JAJOOH010025862.1:0-13229 GCA_029582605.1 Solanum gracilifrons
ATTCTTATCGCTTATGGTCATTTTAATTGCTTCCGCGACCAAGGACGTGTAATGATATGCTATGAGGCTTGTTTGGGGTTCCTTCGGGTTCCCCATTCGCCTGTCACGTCTAGACCCTAGGCTTGGGTCGTGACAGTTACTTTGCATACCCTCATGCCTCTTTCCTTGTTTGCACTCTCGAAGGGAGAAGTTCTTTTCCTTTTCCCTGGGTTGCTCTTCAATTCCATCACCCGTTTGGATAGAACATCTACTTGCGCCACCAATTTTTCCCATTCATATTTCTTTTGGGCTTCTTTGTTGGTTTCAAACATTTTATCAAGTAGTTGCAACGACTTTATAGGGTTGGTGTAGCATTCCGCCTTCAAAAAATGTGCTTAGCTATGCTTCTATTTTCATGTTCGAGACCCCGATAGAAGGAATCCAACAATGTCTTATCAGTCATTCCATGGGATGGGCATGTTTGAAAAATTGCTTTGAATCTCTGCCACAATTTCAGAATTGTTTCCTCCCCTGCCTGTTTGTACGTCAGTAGGTTATTCCTGAGGTTCAATAGCTTTAGAAGAGGATGACCTGTGTGATATCCGTAATGCTCATCCATTTTTGTTTCTCTGCGTTGGTCTTCACACAAGCAAAGCAAAACTACAACTAAGATTAGTAAATTTAAAGCTAAGAGAAACCAAGAATTCTACTTAACTAAGAATTTCCAAATAACACCACTCACGGGCAACGGCGCCATTTTGATGCTTATCGTGACCAACGACACTAACCTACAGTAAGAGTGTCTATGATCATTGATAATATAGTAACCCAACCAAGGGTTGGGGTCTTGTCCCAAGGGAGTGGTTTTGAGAATTTATAGAAAAGTAAAATTTAGTTCTAACTAGTCGTAGCTAAAGACATTAACTATTAAAAATATTGTAAATAAAAAGGGGTGACACAAAGGTGTCAAATATCAACTGGGTTTTTTTTGTCACAAGTAGTAAAAAAACAACAAATATAACAAGAAGATCAAGTATGGGGACAATTTCTTGGGGTGTGACCGCAATACAAGTTGAGATAAATCGTTGGGTACATGCTATTGATAAGAAATCTGCAAGATAATAGTGACTAGGCTAAGCTTTAGATGGAAATAAGTTCCCTCTCGGGCAACTTACCCCGTTTCAAATGCGTTCCTCTCGGACAGCCATTTGCCGCATGAAGGCTACGCCTTACCCCACTCAGTCTCTCGAGTTGAGTATTAGGATATGGGACTAGGGCTCACCCTCTCGGGCAGAATCTCATGTCGACCCACTCCTTATGCCATTAGTCTAGCGGTCTTGGTTTCGTGACTTCCCTCTCGGGCAAGCCGAAAACACATGGGTGGTTTTGTATTTGCAACTATAAACCCATTAAATTAAACCACAACCACTAGGTGAAATCACCATTAAAATACATCTATCCTATCAGCAAGCAAGACCCAACAACAATATCAACACATATTTGCTAAATCACACCCCAAGAATGAGGGATTTTAGCGACACATTAAGAAATAACAAAATACACCTAAAATAATACTTAAATAAAATGGGTATAAGGAAGTAAACCTTGATTTAAGCAAAGGAAGAAGAATGGAGAAGACCCACTTCCAAGTTGGGGAAGATGAAAAACTTCTTTCTTCAAGTCTCCCAAAAACCCTCTCCAAACTTGAGAGAAAATATCCCAAAAAGTACTATTCTATTCTGAAAATTAAAATAAATGTTCGACTCTTAAATATTAAAAAACAAGTTTAGTAGTTATAGACTTCAGAAAATAGTGGTGGCGGCTCTTTCGGCGAGGTTAGTCAGAATCGCCGATTAACTCGACGATTCCCCTTTTCGTATAGTTCGTCGCCGTCTTGCACTAGCCTTCAACATCGTCGTGCTCTGTGTTATTGGGCGACCTAGTACTGCTTCGCGGAAGTATTCGGCGAAACGCCATTTTCTCCTTTCATCGCCTTTTTGATTCTGCTCCTTCAAGGCTTCGCGTACTGGAACAAAGGGCGGAGTGCGTCCCTTTGGCGAATCGCCAAGCGTGCTTGGCAATGCACAGGCTTCAGCTTCTTCGTTCTTTTCTTCCTTTTTGTTCCTAAGTGTCCATACTTCCACTAAAACTTCAAATATACCTGAAACTTAAGAGTTTTCATTAGATATTGAGACAAAATCAGCATTTGAGGACACTATTCCTATCAAAATAAATCCCTAAATGAGTCCAATTTGTGGACTCATAAACACCCCCCAACTTAAACTTTTGCTTGTCCTTAAGCAAACTCAAGTTCAGCCGTTCAACAAGTTGTATCAAATAGTGATACACAAGACTAAATCATGAATGCACACAACCAGACTCAAATTTACTTATGCAAGGATCAATTGTGTACTCAAAGATTCAAGTTGTGACACACCATGACCAAATATTCTTATTCTCGCAATCTTGCTACTTGTGCAATCAAGCTCAACATGAAGTATCTAAGTGCCCTCACATCAAGAATGATTCCATAGTCACACACAGAGGTTAATCAATTCAAGATCAGGAATCAGATGTAACGCTCATACTAAAAAATGAGGAACACAATGAATGTTTTAACCCATAGGTTTTCCCTTATTTTCCAATCGACTTTTGATTCGGCTTACTCAGGATAAAAAAAGTCTTTCTAAGACTTCTAATGGGGATGAGTGCAAAGGTATGGTCATTTACACTCAGTGAATTTTTCCTCGTGAGATGTGGTATTCTCAAGGCATTCCCTTCTTTTCCTTTATCAATTCTTTTTATAGTGCTTCTAAGTCATCTTTTCATTCACCTCCATGGATTGGTTGGTAATCGGATTTCCTTGGTACTTTATTCCACATTTTTCCCCGAAGGGTTTCCATTGTTCTGCAACACCAGGGGTGAAGGGAGACTTTTCTTGCACTTCTTGACTTCTTCTTTTCCTTTTTACCACACCCCCAAGACTATTCACTAAACCACAAATCAAGAGGATTATAGGTAGTGGGTCAAGTAAGGTCTAGGGTTCATCAAGATTCTTTCAAAGAAAGATACGGGTCAAAGGATGTTCAAAAGAGTTTCGCACGCTTACGGGTAGGCCACAGAAGTGGTAATGTCAAATTTGTCTCACACTCTTTAAAGTTGCCTAAGATCATTTCAAGAGTACACCTTTCTAAATCAATCAGACTAACAGGGCAAATTCTAGGTTTATTCATGCAATGTTCAAAGCAAGCTAATCACACAAGGCATCGACACTTAAGTCAAACAAGACCTCACACTTTTGCTAGTGTGGAACGGTCATTACAAGAGAGTCAATTCGATAAATGGAAAAGCACAATGAGATGCAAATAGTTTACATATTGTCTATGCAACTTCATTTGGCCTTATCGTAGCCGTACATTCATGATCGTTCGATTGAGAGCACTATTCAAGTCCTTGATATTGATCAAAACCAGGACTTAAAACTTTTGCAAAAGAACAGCCACATCAACTCATGAGGGGTGCAAAAAAAATGTGCGAAAAATTCAAATTTTTTTGGAAGGGTCAAAATCATTTTGCAAATAAAAATAAATGGATCCACACTCTCAAACATCCACATAAAGCAGTATTAACACAATTTAAAGTAGAACAACCCAAATATATACATAAAGCCCAACTATCATCACAAAGGGTGTGGGCCTCACCCCACCACAAAAATAATAATATTTGTCCTCAAATATATAACAATAATCTAGAGGTCAAATTAAAGAAAGACAGAGATAGGGCAAGAGAATAATCCTGGTTAGGTAGCTGTTTCGAGTTGGAGTCCTTCAACAGATGTCGCGTAAAGTAGAAGGTATGCTGGGGGTGTTTGGTGCATTTTCGAGTGATTCATCAAGCTTTGTACAACTTTTCTTAGCATTCCAATGCGCCTATCTTCAACCCACGCTCTCGAGTGATTAATCAACTTCCTTTTTGTGTGTTGGACTGCAGCTTATCCCATTCATTCCCATTTGGTGGTAGTGCTTTGACTTTTGGGAGATTCGGCGCTTCGCTAAACAAATTTTTACTTCGCCGAGTTTTACAGAACTTCTCAGCAGCTGTGGATGTTCAAATGGTGGTGACCTTCGGGGTCGCCGATCAGGTGGCTGGATCGCTGAAACCTTCTTGAGCTCATCGAGTTTTACACACTCCAGGCTCAGAGGGTGCCTTGAGTCAAACAACGAAATATTATTGATCTTCGGCATCTTCGGCGACTCCCCAAATGGGTCTGCTGCTCACCATTCTGCACCCTTTTGACACCTACCACACTTCAATCTGTAAAACTAAGACACTATTATTTTACTAGTATACAAATATAGGATAATATGGGGTTTTGGGTTGCCTCCCAAACAACGCCTGCGTTAATGTCGCGGCACGACTCAAGTCAAAGACTACTCTTCATCCTCAGAATCACCCATGGTGTAATTAGGTGAATATTCGGCAAACGGAGGATAGTTACCCCCATCATATGGGTGATTTGTGCATCTTACAGCTGAATGGTCATGGAGTTCGAAGTAGTTACTTCATTTAGCATATCAATGTTGTCCTTCATGTCATTCAGTTTCTTATCATGCTCATCAAGTTTTTGTTGGATGAGTGAAGAGGTATCGTTACTTTGCATACCCTCATGCCTCTTTCCTCGTTTGCATTCTCGAAGGGAGAAGTTCTTTTCCTTTTCCCTGGCTTGCTCTTCCAATCCTGTCACTCGTTTGGATAGAACATCTACTTGCTCCACCAATTTTTCCCATTCATATTTCTTTTGGGCTTCTTTGTTGGTTTCAACCATTTTATCAAGTAGTGTTGCAACGAATTCATAAGGTTGGTTTAACATTCCGCCTTCAATAAGGTGCTCAGTTATTCTTCTATTTTCAGGTTCGAGACCCCGATAGAAGCAATCCAGCAGTGTCTTATCAGTCATTCCATGGGATGGGCATGTATGCAAAATTGATTTGAATCTCTGCCACAATTTCGGAATTGTTTCCTCCCCTGCCTGTTTGAGCGTCAGTAGGTTATCCCTGAGGTTCAATAGCTCCAGAAGAGGATGATCTGTGTGATATCCATAGTGCTTATCAATTTTTGTTTCTCTGCGTTGGTCTTCACACAAGCAAAACAAAACTACAGCTAAGATTAGTAAATCTAAACTAAGAGAAACCAAGAATTTTACTGAACTAAAAATTCCCAAATAACACCACTCCCTAACAGTGGCGCCATTTTGATGCCTATCGTGACCAACGACACTAACCTACAGTACGAGTGTCTACGATCGTTGATAATATAGTAACCCAACCAAGGGTTAGGGTTGTGTCCCAAGGGAGTGGTTTTGAGAATTTATAGAAAAGTAAAATTTAGTTCTAACTAGTCATAGCTAAAGACATTAACGATTAAAAACATTGTAGATAAAAAGGGGTGACACAAAGGTGTCAAATATCAACTGGGGGTTTTGTGACAAGTAATAAAACAACAACAAATATAATAAAAAGATCAAGTATGGGGACAAGTTCTTAGGGTGTGACCGCAATACAAGTTGAGATAAATCGTTGGGTACATGCTTTAGATAGAAAATTTTGTAGATAATAGTGACTAGGCTAAGCTTGAGATGGAAATAATTTCTCTCTCGGGCAACTTACCCTGTTTCAAATGTGTTCTGCTCGGACACCCATTTGCCGCATGAAGGCCCACCTACGCCTTACCCCACACACTCTCTCGAGCTGAGTGTTAAGATATGGGATTAGGGCTCACCCTCTCGGGCTGAACCTCATGTCGATCCAGTCATTAGGCCATCAGTCTAGCGGTCTTGGTTTCGCGACCTCCCTCTTGGGCAAACCGAAAACATATGGGTGGTTTTGTATTTGCAACTACAAATCCATTAAATTAAACCACAACCACTAGGTCAAATCACCATTAAAATATATCTATCCTATCACTAAGCAAGACCCAACAACAATATCAATACATATTTGCTAAATCACACCCTAAGAATGGGGGTTTCTAGCCACTCATCAAGAAATAACAAAATACACCTAAAATGATAGTAAATCAAATGGGTATAAGAAATTAAACCTTGATTTAAGCAAAGGAAGAAGAATGGAGAAGACCCATTCCAACTTGGGGAAGATGAAATCCTTCTTTCTTCAAGTCTCCCAAAAACCCTCTCCAAACTTGAGAGAAAATATCCCAAAAAGTACTATTTTATTCTGCAAATTAAAATAAATGTCCAACTCTTAAAAATTAATAACAGGTTTAGTATTTATAGACTTTAGAAAATAGTGATGGCGGATCTTTCGGTGAGGTTAGTCGGAATCGCCCTTTGGTGTAATTCGTCGCCGTCTTGCACTAGCCTTCATCATCATCGTGCTTTGTGTCATTGGGCGACCTAGTACTGCTTCGCGGAATTATTCGGTGAAATACCGACTGCTCTTTTCATCGCCTTTTTGATCCTGCTCCTTCAAGGCTTCGCGTACTGGAACAAAGGGTGGAGTGCATCCCTTCGGCGAATCACCAAGTGTGCTTGGCGATGCACAGGCTTCAACTTTTTCGTTCTTTTAATCCTTTTTGTTCCTTTTGGCGCCTAAGTGTCCATGCTTCCATTAAAACTTCAAATACCTGAAACTTAAGAATTTTCATTAGATATTGAGACAAAATATGCATTTGAGGACACTATTCCTATTAAAATAAATCCCTAAATGAGTCCAATTTGTTGACTCATCAACACCCTCCAACTTAAACTTTTGCTAGTCCTCAAGCAAACTCAAGTTCAGCCGTTCAACAAGTTGCCTCAAATAGTGATACACAATACTAAATCATGAATGCACACAACCAGACTCAAATTTACTTATGCAAGGATCAATTGTGTACTCAAAGATTCAAGTTGTGACACACCATTACCAAAGATTCTCATGCTCGCAATACTTGCTACTTGTGCGATCAAGCTCAACATGAAGGATCTAAGTGCCCTCACATCAAGAATGATTTCATATTCACACACAGAGGTTAATCAATTCAAGATCAGGTATTATATGCAACGCTCACACTCAAAAAAGAGAAACACAATGCATGTTTTTACCCATAGGTTTGCCCTTATTTTCCAATCGACTTTCGATTCGGCTTACTCTAGATCAAAAAGGTATTTCTAAGGCTTGTAATGGGGATGAGTGCAAATGTATGGTCATTTAGGCTCAGTGACTTTTTCCTCATGAGATGTGGTATTCTCAAGGCATTCCCTTCTTTTCCTTTATCAATTCTTTTTCTAGTGCTTCTATGTCGTCTTTTCGTTCACCTCTATGGATTGCTTGGAAACCCGATTTCCTTGGTACTTTATTCCATATTTTTTTCCCCAAAGGGTTTCCATTGTTTTGCAACACCAGGGGTTAAGGGAGACTTTTCTTGCACTTCTTGATTTCTTCTTTTCCTTTTTACCACACCCCAACTTAGGCTTTTGTCCTAAGTTGGCTATTCGCTAACCACAAATCAAGAGGATTATAGTTAGTGGGTCAAGTAAGGTCTAGGGTTCATCAAGATTCTTTCAAAGAAAGGTAAGGCTCAAAGGGTGTTCAAAAAAGCTTCACACGCTCACGCGTAGACCACAAAAGAGGTAGATGTCAAATTTGGCTCAAACTCTTTAAAGTTGCCTAAGATCATTTCAAGAGCACACCTTTCTAAATCATTCAGACTAACAAGGAAAATTCTAGGTTTATTCATGCAAGGTTCAAGGCAAGCTAATCACAGAAGGCATTGACACTTAAGTCCAACAAGACCACACACTTTTGCTAGTGTGCAATGGTCATTACAAGAGAATCAATCCGATAAATGGCTAATCACAACGAGATGCAAAGAGTTTACATATTTTCTATGCAACTTCATTTGGCCTCATTGTAGCCGTACATTCATGTTCGTTCGATTGATAGCACTATTCAAGTCCTCAGTATTGATCGAAACTGGGAACCAAATTTTTTGCAAAAGAAAACCTACATCAACTCACAAGGTGTGGCAAAAATGTGCGAAAAATTCAAATTTTTTTGGAAGGGTCAAAATCATTTTGCAAATAAAAATAAATGGAGCCACAAGCTCAAACAATCACAAAGCAGTTTTTTTTAAAAAATAATTAAAAACAGACGACCCAAATATATACAAAACAATAATCACCAATAGCACACACAAGTGGGCTTCACCCCACCACAAATAAAAATCTTTTGTCCTCAAATGCAAATAATACAGAATCCAAAAGGCAAAGTATAGAAAGAAAAAGAGGGGGTGAAGAAAGGTCATGTCTAATGAGTCACTTCATCTGTATGGGCCTCAGTACTCGAAGTGACTCCCTGAAGGACCAGCTCCACTGGATCTAGCAGCATGAGATTTTGCCGAAAAAGCTTGCACAACAACATCTATCATAATTTTGTTCGTTTCAGTCAAATCTTCATCTACAGCTCCCTCAGTCTCTTCATGCATCTCTTCATCAATCTTTGCTTCTGACTCATTGTTGGCTACCTGCTTCGCTCTACCCCCATGTCCATTAATCTTCTGAGGAAATTCAGGCATGTTTGGCATCTCCACTTTTCCAATGACCATGGACATATCGGTGGCCTTTAGGTGGTCTACATCTTTTCTTAGTTCAGCAATGGCAGCTTTTAACGTCATCACCTTCTCTGTGGACGCTTGGTTTTGCTCACATACCACTATTTTGGCTGCTAGGGCATCAATGGTCGTGTTCAGATGTGTCATAGCATCAGTTAAGGAAATCTGGATAATGCCTGGAACAGAGGCCTCTAGGTTAGCAACTCGACGATCAGCAGAAAGAGCCAGCTGTCCTATCCAGAGTAGGGATGCCAAGTGAGTGGAAGGTGGGAAACAGGAGCAACAGTAGTGGGTCTTGGCGACTGTGCAGCATTAGAAAAACCTGGAGTATCTATGGGAGTAACAGTGGCAATGGATATACCTGAAGGCCCAGGGGCCGGAGCAGGCAGAAATGCCTTTGCAGACGATGATTCTGTGTTGACTAACTCCATCGCTGCTGCCTTTTTCCTTTCTGCTTGATCCTTAAGGTACTCGTCTTCGATCTTCCAGATATCAGTAGAGGCTGTGGGCATCACTTCCACATCCTTCTTGGTATCTCGAGGCACTTGGGCTCGTTTGCATAATTCTGTGATCAAGACTGGGAATGAAAGTGAGGTTCGACTCTGCCTTGCACGCATGAGTATCTCTAAAGCGATGATTGTACCCAAATTTATATGAGTTTCCTCTATTATGCAACCCAGGCAAACTGCATTGGCAAGGTGAATGATTGACTCATTTTGAGATGCCATAATTGCGCTGCTGATAAAACTGAACCAGAACCTTGCTGCTATGTTTAGTTATTTCATTTCAATCAAAACTCCTTTCGCTAACCACTTGGGAGTCTCATCTGCAATTAGTGGGGCTAACCACTTTTTCATCTTATCCAACTACTTTGTTCTAATCAAGTACTGATAGTGATCCCTAATGTTTGTGGACAGGCCCAAGACTGCGTTGATTTCCTCACTATCACACTTCACCCTTCTATCTCTGACAACGACATAGTCAACTTCTTTGAAGGCTGCTGCTAGTTGCTTTTGCTGGGGTATTAGTGCACCGTATGCACTGTAGAATTCTCTTACCCAGTTTGGAATATAAGGGCCACATGGTTTGGTGAAGATTTGAAACTCTGGGTGCCTGTCTATAACCCTTCTATGGACAGACGCTTTTCCTCCAAATTTTTTCTCACCCCCTCAGCCTTTACTTGATTCATAGATTTGGGCAGAGGACCTTGCACTGGAGGTGTTAATACCATTGCCTACTTTGGAACTGGAAGTGTAGTAGTGGTAGGCTGGTATGTCCTGGCCCTGGATGAATCATTCAGCTTCTTAATTCGCCGCTCGGCCCTCTGTGCTATTAGCATATCTTTCTTATCAGAACCCACACCTTCGCTTTTATATTAGTTGGGGTTATTTCTATAAAAGCCATTACTGTCAGTGTTTGAATCTGTCAATTCAAGGGTCTTGTGTTTGCCCTTCCCTTTTTCACCATTTGTGGAAAGTTTAGCAACTTTACTTGTGAACAAATCTGTATCCTCTTTGATTGTGATCCCTTTTATTTTACTTCTAGGTGGCTTGATTCTTCCTGCAACTTTAGATCTAGCCATTTTTGCAAAGAATCCGGAAGAAGTTAAAACAACTAAGTCAAGTT
This sequence comes from Solanum gracilifrons, assembly GCA_029582605.1. Taxonomy (NCBI): domain Eukaryota; kingdom Viridiplantae; phylum Streptophyta; class Magnoliopsida; order Solanales; family Solanaceae; genus Solanum; species Solanum gracilifrons. Next base: position 10,216 of record JAJOOH010025862.1, read on the forward strand.
CAGAGGGATGCAATTACAGACAAACTCACCGGATAGATCGGCGAGTCTCCAAGTTTCTTTGGCGATCACGACTTTATCTACTGAAGTATGCAGTGCAGAAAGGTTTGGGAATGCAGATAAAGGGCGACCAATGAGACCTTCGGTGAGTCGCCGACTGCATTTGATGATCATGGCTTTTGGCTGAGAGTTACAGAACATTGACTACGAAGAGTATAAATTTAAAAGTGAGATGGAGTCCCTTGGGGGATCTGCCAAGTGATTCGGCGAGCTCGCCTCAGCACGCTGAATAGACTAAATTTATCAGAGAGGCACAACATATGACATAGGATAAAGTTACTTGGAATGAGAGCATAAAAATCATAATTAACTGCAGAGTTTGGAGAACCAACCTTTTGGGCAGATTAGGTCAAAACGGTTATGCTAGGCGGCAGGTTATTACAGATCCAAGCACTACTAAAGCAGCTAAAATACTTATAAGGTGCGAAGATTCTTAAAATACTAAGTAGGTGTGATTTTGCAAAAATCGAGAGTGAGAGAATAGATAAAGGTTGAAAGTCCAGACCCGTGGTTTTATAAAATCTTTCCAGATCTTATCCATTCGGCGACATTAGTTGGATTTGCTTTGCTACTCGGCGATCTGCTGAGTGTTCATCTATCTCGCCGAGTTTTACAGGACCCTCACTCAAAGTGAGGATCCAAACGACGATCTTTGTAGTAGTCGTCGATCTAGTTGGCGATTTGCCAGTTGGACTTATGTATTTCATCCTGTACTTTTTCACAAACTTTTCATGCCAAATCCTACAAAATCAAAACACCTTTATTTCAAAAATAACAAAATTACAGTAGTTAAGGGCTTTGGGTTGCCTCCCAAACAGCGCCTTAGTTAACGTCGTGGCATGGCGCGGGTTAGCACCTAAATTTCACTTTTGGGGTTAGCTAAAGCATCGTTTGGTGACCTCTTGCCTTGTGCTTGATGGAGATGAGGCATTATATGACCCAAGAGAGTTTCAATTAGTTGGATGGATCTAGAGTGAGAACCGCTCATCTGGTTTAGAACTTCTACATTTTCTCTAATCTTCTCCAGCACTCTATCTTGCTCATTTAGCTTTTGAAGAATGGTTAATAACATATCTTCGATATATTTATTTTCAATGTCTATAGATCCTCCCTGCTCAATAGGTGGTTTGCATTTGCTCTTCTCTTTGGAAATCACCTCCAGTTCCTCGACCTTTTGGGTCAAGTTATCTATCTGACCCAACAAAATGATCAATTGCTGATCCTTCTCAGTATCCTTGTTGGTTTTCGCCACAAGGTCAAGGAATTTGGCTGCGGTCTCATAGGGATATTTCTCACGACCACCTGGCATAAGTTGGCCAATTAACCCTCTGTTTTCGGGATTCAGACTCCTATAGAAGCATTCTAGTAGAACTATATCGGGGATTTCATGAGTTGGGCATTGTATCAATAATTGTTTAAAACCTCAGCCACAACTCATGAAAAGGTTCTCCTTCTAGATGCTAAAAGTTCAAAATCTGATCCCTGAATCTCAGCACTTCTATTGGGAGGTGCTCCATTAGTCCACCATCCCCATCATGTATACTCATTATCCTGTCTCAACACACAAACAAGCTAGACAAAACTAAGAGTTAGGTAAGTAGACTACAACTAAAAAGAACAAAAAATTCTACTAATCTAAAAATTCTCAAACAACACCACTCCCCGGCTGTAACGACCCGAGAGCACCCCCTAGTCGTTACCAGCGTTTCGACCTCTCGGAGGTCTTATATAAGCCCTTAGCATTCGTCATAACATTTATCATAGAAACATAGCAGAAAATTTAAAACTTTTTCATAATATAACACAAGACTTAAAAAGTCACCTCATTTAGACCTTCAATACAAAATCGGAGTACTACGTCTCAAGGTAGCCATCTTAAAACACGACTACAACACAAGAGGGACGCATCCCTTACAATACAAAAAAAACTACTATCTAGTACATTGAACTTAAGGAAACTCCTTAACATAAAGGTCCTTGAATCTTTAAGAACACACCCGAACTTGGGAATAGTAAGCCAAGCTCATCACTTCTAGGGAATGCCCTTTAGCCACCATCATCTACACTTGGTGTAAAAAGATGAAGAAGAATGGTGTTACTACAAGAATACACTAAGTATGATTACCATGCAAAAACATGCGTTTAAAAGGGACATTTAGTTGGAAACCATGCATCATGCCTTTTTAGAGAAACTTCAAGAACATTTAGTACAATAGGAACAATATAAACCACGTACATCATCATACACATGGAAACCATTCATAATAGCACATAGAGACACTTATAACATTTTAGACACATTCAATGCATACAATACATTACCTTCCTCTTTATCTTAACTCCTTTCCTGAAGCAACCCATAGGGAATACTTGGTGCAATGTATCACCTTAAGGTTACCAAGGGTGAACTTACATGTAGCCTTCATCAATCCAACCACATATATTCATAAAGTAATAAGCACACCATAAGACATAGTCTTCACATAGGAACCATCACCTAAGACAACCCCCAAGTCACAACAGTGCAATGTGCAAGTAGAATCCCATAATACTACTCACGCCAAGTGTTCCGAGCAAGCCACCATAGACTAGGCACATCATATTAAACAAGTCATAACATCTTCATTTCACTTTAGATATAAGACCAGCATACTTCATAACATCGTATAAGGACTCATTCATTTACTACATCATTAGTCATAATCCATTTAGTTCATATCATAGGTAAACCACCCTCACAACCCCTTCACAAGCTCACTTGTGCAATGTACACATGGAGTCCCATACCCCCACATATACTAAGCAACCCATTAAGAAGTCATAAGTGTAATTCACATGCATAATCATACTTCATGTCTGGATATAAGTAAAGTCAACCTTAACATGCTTTCATATTAACATACATAGACCATAGTCTTCATTACATAAAGAGCCTAATCATAACCTCCCTTAGAGTC
>JAJOOH010025863.1:0-11309 GCA_029582605.1 Solanum gracilifrons
CCTGTTTATATTGTTATTTGCCTACTCTTGTTTAGTTTCTACCCTCAGACCCATTACTTGTTGTTCCGGGTTACGGGTTGGCTTACCTACTGGTGGGTTATAGTAGGTACCATCATGACTTGAGAAATCGGGTCGTGACATGTTACAACTTATGAGAGAAAATATGTTTAGGGAGTGTCACTCCCAATGGACCATGCAGTGCGCGATTCGAATTTACTCAGAGCGCGTCAATATGATCTCCAGACACTAGGCGTGAAAACCCCCAAAAAAGGGGGTGCTCTATGGGAAAAATACAATTCTCACAATCAAAGAATAAATAGAACAGATATATTGGAGAACTTCCTACTATTGCTACTCTGACTTTCAGCAATTTCCTTCAAACTAGTCCAAAACTTCTTCTTTCTCTTACTGGATGTTGAGACACTCTTCTCAGCATATGTCATGGATGAACCAATCTTAGGTTCAACTTTCTTCTTGGACCGTGTTCTATTTCTTTTCCTCTTCTTCGAATCCAATAGAGAAGTAACCGTAACTGTTGACAACGGAGTTGCAAGACCAGCCATAGGATCATCTCCAACTAATTCAGATGAAACTATTACATCTGTGGTACTGCCCCCTAAAGCATAGAACTGTTTAGACTTTTGGGTTGCTGATTCAGTAGTGTCAACTCTTGTCTTATCGATACTAGCCACTGACGTATCCAAATGTTCAGACTTTTGCATTGCTGATTCAGTAGGATCAACTCTTGCCTTATCAGTACTAGCCACTGACGTATCCAAATGTTCAGACTTATGCATTGCTGATTCAGTAGGATCAACTTTTTCCTTATTGATACTAGCCACTAACGTGCCCAAATGTTCAAATCTTTGCATTGCTGATTCAGTAGGATCAACTTTTGCCTTTCGGGTTGCTGATTTAGCAGGGTCAATTGTTAAAGTTTTTGGTTTAGCAGGATATAGGCTTTTCATATAGCCTCTTGGGGTTCCTCTCTTTAGATTCCGATGTGAGCAGAAATGACACTCATATACAACTGAGTTCTTCGGGGGAATACCGGATGTCTTGCATTTCTTTCGTGCCTTTCTTTAGTTCTTCTCAATCCGTGTTGTAGAATTGTCGCCAGCCTGAAGAATGGATTCACACCTGTGAAATATCAATTATAAGTTCGTATGCAAGCCTAGAAAAAGGATGAAAAGTCGACAATGACTCATTCAACATGAAGGTGGCCAAAATTCAAAGTGATTAATATAAACTTTTAAGAAGAATAAATCAACTCCACACATACATTGTGATTTTTTAAATAGGAGAAATCAGAAGAAGGAAAAACAACTTATTGTGCTTAGGAGTTAAATGTGAAGTACTAAAAAAACTTGTGAGTGCTCTTCCAGAATCCGAGTCCTGAGATATAAAAAATACCAACTAGGTATAAATAAGATAAGACCAAGTTATTTTTTTGGTTTTCTGTAGTTTTATTTAGTTATTCGTACAACCTCTACAAATCCATGCAGATTTAGCTAAGCTTAGACCATGGTGAAAGAAAAAACCCTTATGAGTAATACCAACTAGTTGGCTATAGCTTTCCCCTAGGCCTTTGATCTAGTTATAAGAGTGTAGCTCATGATTTGTGGGTTTGACACACAATCACAAATTTGAACCCTGCTACAGAAAAAAGCATGCTATTAAAAAAGGAGAGGAGTAGATGACACTCCCATTATTCAATGAGTTTCGAAACGTGCATCGCTGGACTTGGAGGATTTCCCAAATATCGAAAAAAGAAGTTGGTTATGGATTTGATGTTCTGGTTACACTTTGGCGAGAGATTTGATGGAGCACTCACTGACAATTTCATGAGGATTATTGAAACTTCTATTAGAGCACTTGCAGGAGTTGAAGACCCTGATATTGCTACAAAGCAGAAGATATCCCTTTCTTACCGATCAGACGTCACAGGACCCCAAAAATTTATTCAAGTAGTCGAGTCAACTGGTTCAGGACAATTCACGGGAGTGACATTTCCTGAAGGAAAAGTATCCTGGATAAGAGATAAATTGAACAGTATCATCAGTCCTTTCTCTGGAGCCTAGTCTTGTTCCTGTTTTCCTAACCTCCATGGTGTTCATGTATATTCCTCGTCTAAAGGATGGCCTATAAATTAAAGTTGTCAACATGCTTAGCGTTGGAGAGATCTTAAGGTGTGTGATTCGATGCAATTCGTCATTGAACGTCGTTTCTACACTGGTTCATATAATATAAAAATGTGAGGTCTAAGAGGGTAGAGTGCCAGAAAACCTTGTCCTGACCCCTATATTAGGATACAAAGGTTGTTTCCAATAGACTTGAGAAAACGGTGCAAACCAGTCCAGAAAGAGAATAAACTAAAGTGAAAGCATAACAAAGCATTCTGAACAGTACAACAAAATAATACGATAATCAATGTACAAGAAACAAAAGATAGTAACAGAAATTACAACCACTTGTATGGACAGATAGCAATACAACACATTACTACCTAGTAATGTCCTATAACCTCCTACACTAATTTGTATCCTCCACAAACTCCAATCTAATGTCATGATCTCAATAAGCTAAAAACTACGTCATATCCGGTCTAATCACCTCTCCTAAAACCAACCATAGTCAACCTCTCACACCTTCACACATTTGTGCATCTGCATCTCCATGCCTGAACCATCTCAGTCTAGCTTCCCGCATCTTGTCCTCTACCAAAACCATTCCTACCTTATCTCGAATATACTAATCTCTAATCCTATCTCTCTTACTATACCCCTACATCCATTAATGAACAAATATCCATTTTTCAACCCATCAGAAAATTAACAAAGTATGTATTCATAAATGCAAGACAAATCAAATAAAAATTTTTATAAAAAGCTCAAACCTTTGACAAGCAAATAATGAAGGGTCAGGTGGAACACCCAAAGACTCAGCTGATACAGCTAATCTCTGCCCAAAAAACGCACCAAGTGAAGGTATGGAACCTTCGCCACTAGCCCAAGTAGCAATATCCTTTATATGCTCCACTTTCAGCATCGATTTTGCATTTACATGAGTTTGTTTCTTCTTCACACCTGATTCTTCTCTTAATGGAATTGAACCACCAACTCCATTCTTTCTCGATGATTTCTTACCCATTATTGTGATCGGAGATGGTTTTCCGCCGTCGCCTGAGTCGGTAAAGGGAACCGCCGCCGACTTCCTCTGGGTACGTGAAGCTGATATAAGCTATATTGGGCTGGCTTTACTTAAAGCCCATATTCAAAACCCATGTTAGTTTACGGAAAGAAAAGTAGAAATTAAATTCGAAGGAGAAGTAATATCGAACAAAGAGGCAAAAAGAGAACTCACAAATTGTAAATCAGATCGGTCGACTGAAACAGGAAGCTCCAACAGCAAGCCACACGGAAAAGGGAAAATCTCAGATTGAAAGAAGGAAATCAAGAATTTAGGAAGAAGAAATCGCTCTTAAAGCTCAAATAGCTCAAGAGGCTACAACAAGCTGCTAATGTGGCAGATTGGGAACAAGTGCACAAGTTCAACCTAAAATTAACAAGAATGACGAATATACCCTTGATGACAGGCAGGTCTGATTGAATTTTAAGAGATAACTACTTTTTTTAAAAAAAATATTTTTTAAAATTATTAATTATTGTGATTTATAGTATTACTAGTAAAGGCAGTCCGGACGTTGCCCGGGCCCAACAGGAGCCTAAATATGTATAACAATCAAATCAGTTTTTGGAAGTAAGAGTGGTTGCGGAGCAGGTAGTTGGTCAAATTTATGAGGGGCAGATGATGGGTGACAATGATCTTCAGGAGAATTATTAGGAGAAACAAACATCAGTCAGTGCAAAGAAAATTCAGTGAAGACAGAATCAAGCATTTCAATCAATGCGTAAATATTTTCGTAGTCAGATCACTTGCACCTAAATACATATTCAAATGCATATTATCAGCCGTATAAATAGCAAGTAGTTTTGCATTTTCTAAAGCACCTATTGTTCCCAGATCAGGAAGTTGAAATTGAGTTCCAAAAGTTTCAGCGACATATCCTTTTCGCTGGGACAATTCTGCAATCTTCCGCATTCAGTAGTAATGCACAGCTCTACATCATGAATAGAGAGAGTGTAAGAAAGAGTTCCAAAGCACATATGAAAATATTTGACAGTGAATATAAACAGACTGATGAACACTTACTTCTTTTTTAATGAACAATAAGGAAGTCACCATCAACATTGCACAGAGCAGAGTTCTCTATTGATATGTTGGCAGTATACCTGGATTTTCAACAAGATACACATTATCACTTGATCTACTAACAATCGATAGGTTGAGGCAATCAATTATATCTCAATCCCTAATTATAATTTAACAGAAATAAAACATAACAAGAAAGTAACAGTTATATTCCTAGCTCCATCAGAAGGACATAATGATGACAATATAGAGTACGTTTGAAATACCAATTACATGTGACAATCAGCTTTCATTATCTGGAATATTGGCAAAATATCGAGAAAAAAAATCAACAACAAATAATGATTTCAAAATAAGGCATCAGTACATGTACTTGGTCAATAGTTCCTTTGAGACTTGAGTTTTATCGAAGAGGTCAACGTAAAAGCGACATTTTCAAACCAATGCATAACACTTATAAAAGCTATTACTATATACTACTATGCAGGACCTCATATAAATAAGGAAACAACTGAGATACCGAAAAGTGAAGGAAAAGTACAAGCTATACTGAATCTTGTGAATGCATTCCGAGAGAAAATTTATCGACTTACAATGTGTGGAGGAGTGGTTTGATTTCTCAAACAGAAAATGTAGCCGCTTTCTTCAATTGCCTTTAACAAAAGGATGATAAGAATGTCTTACCTCTAGAAGTGTTTTGCCTGTAAGATACAAATGTATCAATTTGGTAACGAGTTGGTATTATCAAATGAAGTAAAAAGTTGATGTTTCTTAGAATATAAGAAGAAGTGTAAAGTTGGTGCTGGTACATCTGTTGTACCAACTGCATAGAATCCCACATATCATTTTAGCCATAAAGCTCATTGATCTGCACACAAAAGTTCAGTCAGTGAGATCTCGGCCAACGAAGATAGTTACCTGTTAAATTACATCAGAAAAAGGTGCACCCAGTTCATGACACAATCAAGAGCTTAGCTTCTTCGTGGAATAGTAGAAACTATATAAGCTACTCAGTTAATAATTGATGCTTTATGGTTGACACTCACCTGTCTGTGTTTATTACAAGTTTAATGCGAAAAATAGATATGTTGTGACAGGAGAAATTGCTAAGATATATAATTTCAAGGTACCTATCCACATCAATTAAGTACAACAACAAGAGTTAGCATTGTTTGAAGATAGATTCATGATTCATCTGCCGATCATTGATCACATAGAAAACAAGAAATGCCTGCAATGTAAACAATTATAAGATCTCTATGGGTATTAAAACCAGGTGAATGCTTAAGAGTTAAAAAAAATGATTCAAATGAAATCCATGTTATCAATATAATATCTATTGAAAAGAGCCAAATTTAAAGGAAATAATACTCACCTGTCAGAACTCAGAACTTGGTGATATAAAATCTTTTTAAACCAATACATACATCCAAGAAATTCTAACATAACCTTTGCAAGTAGAACGTTACTGCATATGCAATTATAAAAGCACCTCACTAATGCGGCTCAAGTTGAAGTGAAGAAATTATTGCTGTAAATAATTTTGAAGGTCGTTGACGAAGAAGTAAGAACACATCCTAATTCACGCTGTTAACTTATCAGCTTTGATTGTTCTATAAACATGAAAAGTGGTCGATCAACAAATTACTTCTATGCTTCAAATACTTTTAACTTTTAACGAAGAAAGTAAGTAGATGTGTGAATTAAGTACACTGAAGAGTTACATATTGGCTTTCTATTAACTTGTTGGAGCTACTGTACATGTTGCAAATAAAAGCATCTAATTAGTCGAGTGGTGAGTCATTTAAAGAGATAAGATTTTTTTAATATCATTGTATAAATCCATATGGGCGTGTGTATTTTGTGGCATCTCACTAATAATTGATAGAGACCGGCTGATATGAAGATAAAAATTGTTGGAATGAAACACAGAACGAAAAAGCTAAACAAGGTTCATAATTATTTTTTTTCTTTAGTGGTTAATATTAGTTATGATGTTGTTGAACTACATTACTAATTGAAATTTTCTATTGGTTTCGCCGGGCGCAAATCATGCTTATAACAAAATCCGGGAAGAAACCCACCCCCAAAAATTGTGGGATATAAACAAATTGCAAAATAAAATTAAACTATGCACAAGCAAGAGATAAGCATAATATTTGCTGGATTCTAAAAAGTGGAACATAAACAACTTACCTGAAATAGTACCAAATCGAGAAGAAGAAAAGCCGAAGTGAGGGCAGACGTTTGAAGACCAAGGTGTTGTTAGATTCGGTGAAGAACGCAGTCGCTAAAAAGAGCAGACGGAATTGGAGAGAATAGAGCTGGACTGTACCAGCCCGCAAGGAGCTACATTAAATTCCAGCCGCTCCGAGGGCGAGGTAGGTTCAAGTTGTGCTGCAGCGGGTCGCAAACCGCGCATCGATTATTTTCCAACTTTCGGAGGTGACTTGGAGACCTTTGGAGAAGCATGTAGCAGCCAAGACTTTCAGCCAAAAAGGGGCCCCAGCCGCAGGGACAAGGCTGCCTTAAATTAAGGAACACTTCACCTTGTCCCACCATACCTTTGACTTTGTAAAGACACTCTTTTAGTCCTTTATTTTGGGGAACTTGTCTCCAACGTTTTTAGCTTCTATTTTTCAGCTTTTAGACATATATTGTAGTGGTTCACTTGCATGTAGAACACTTAGAAAAATATCAAGAAAATTGGCACTTGCCTCCCAAAGATTTGCTTCCCTTTTATTGCTTTCTCGTTGGCTGTTTTAGCGGACTGTTTTAGACAGATTGTTGCCGCACGTTTGAGTGCTAGTTTGGGTTAGGACTGAGCATCCGAGGAACTGTGCAAGTCTTCATTTGCTGTCCCACGAGCCCTTGAAAATAGGCCCGTGACATGGATTGCACATGGACGGAAGCGGTAAAGGTTGATGCAGGGGAAAGATAAACCTGTGACCGCTGAAATGTCCGAAATGCCCCTCGAATTCAATGCTATTTTCAGGGAAGCACACGCGTTGACGGAGAGGCGTGTGCTATTTCCTCTTCTTATATACTCCCTCCGTCCCTATTTACTTGTCCATATTTCCTTTTTTGGTTGTCCCTATTTAGTTGTCCATTTTGACAAATCAAGAAAGGACAACAAATTTTTTCCTATTATACCCTTATTTACACTTCTTGAAAATTGTAAAAGTGTATGTTGTTTCCCTCCAATTTTTTTCACTTGAATTCAAAGAAGTGGCTGTAATTTTGAAGTGACAAGTTGTCATAAGGGTAAAATTGTAACTTCACTGTGCTAATCATTGTTGCCTTAATATGTGTGTCATTTCTAAAGTGGACAACTAAAAAGGGACGGAGGGAGTAGTAACTAGTGACGAAGAGCCCGTGCAGTGCAGTGCACCGCCCGATATTTACTCATAAATTAATTTTTAATTGACATTCAAATAATTTTATTTTTAAAAAAAAATTGAATAAGCTATATATATTTACAAGGTAGTAAACGTTTATACTAACCGTGAAATGAATACCTGATAAATATTATTAACTTATAATAATTTTGAAGTAAGTTTGATTAAATAATTTTAATTTTTTAATTAAAATAAATTATAACTATTTGTGATAGTAGTAAATCATCTCACTCTAGCTTCTTTCTCTAAAATCTTATGTGAGTGGACATTGTCCTTTATTTTCTAAAAAAATTGAAGAGCAATGTTAAAAATTATATATTTTATTTTCTCACTTAAAACTATATCAACATATATATATAAATCATCGTTAATTCATATAACATTTGGTTATTTTTCTCATAAATTAGGTGAGTTATGCAAAAAAAATTGTGTTGTTGCATTACAAATTCGCAACACTAATTTTTAAATTAGAATTTATATATATAGTTTGTCTCTTAACGAAGTTGTTCCTTAAGTATGAACTTAGTTATTTTGAGGTATTAATAAAATATATATTCTAATTTAAGTCTTTAAGATTTTATGAGTATAAAAATAATTTGTTTGTCTAATTTTAAATATTATTTAAGTATATCATATATAACTCATTCTTAAAAATTAGAATAATTTAAATTTTGATTGCGCTTTAAAATATTTCATTATGCTAGTTTTTTACATTTCTTTTATTGTTTTTATAAAAAATACTTTTGAAGAATATTTATTTCTTAAACTTTCAATAACATTGTGTGATACACTGATTTTTTCTCACTTTGGAGGCTTTTTTTATGTTTACCGTGGATAAAATTTATTCTATAAATTACTTCAACTCTTTCGGTCCACTATGCAATGATGCATGCCAGCAGTCTCTTTAAAATTAAACACCTGTGAAGTGTGAAGTAGGCCCCCATGTTCTAAAGATAAAAGTGTATAGAGGAACAAAATAGTAGTATGGTTGTTTTGTCTAATTTGGGAAAAGTACATGATTAATAGCACAAAGTGCAATAGATTAGTAGCAAAATAATTTCAAAATACCAAAACTACCCCTATGTCAAGCAGGCATTTGACGGGGAGGAGCTTGCTTTGTGCAAACTCCCTCTTATATAATAAGAGAATATATAACTCTTGGGTAAACTATTAAACTAATAAGAGTTGTATCGTCTTCATTCAAAAATGAAATTGGAATTTTTATAGAATCAAATTCTAAAATCATTTCTATTTTGATCATTTCTTAGATTCTGTTGAATTGTATCGAATCCGTTTTCTATTTTAAAGCGAACACTTATAAAACTAGAAAACTTTTTCTTTTTACTTTAATTGAAGTTTAACTCATTAGATTCAGTAATATATTAATTCACATAATATCTTGATATTTCCTCCATTTCAATTTATGTTGTATCAATAGAATTTTGAGAGTCAATCTTTTTTTTTTATATATCTTTAAAATATTTTAAGTTGTTAATTATTGTATTTTTTAACGTAATTTTCAAATATATAGCAAACTAAAAAGAAAAGTAAAGCATACAAATTAAAATGAAGAAAGCACATAAATTTCATAAAAACGCTCAGCTAGAAGCAGATATGTCGAGAAGGGGTGTTTGCTTCTAACCCCAATTTATGAAATGTAATGTAGTTTCATTTGATATGAAGTTTAAACAAAAATGAAACTTATAGTCCAAAATAAGTTGTAAATATTTATAAATATTTATGTGACTATAAATCATTTCATTATAAAGAAAATGGGCATTTTAAAATTAAATTATTACCAAATATACATAGAAATATAACAATCTTATGAAGACCCGACTAAAAAGAAAAGTGAATAGTATAAATTGAAACACTTAAAGCTAACATTGTTAGGTATTTTTTTCAGTTGGAAATGGTTATTAGAATACATAATGATGAATGATGATATAGTGTGCAAAAAGATTATAGAGAAAGTACGATGAGATCAGTTTTTGGCCAACAATATTTTTAGCAAATTTACCAAAATGCCTTCTAGGGATCATATTGCAAAGGGTGGGAGTTATGTGACAGTGAGTAGAAGTTCAGGATAGTTTTGTCATTTCAAGCTCCAAAAAAACAAAGAAGCCCCTTCCCAAGCAAAACAATGCACAAAAAGTAACAAAGAATGACCATATTGCCCTCAAAATTATTTTTAAACACCCTAATTGACCAGCTGTGTGGTTATTGCCACTTATTATATAGTAGTAGATAGATATTTTGATATTAGATATATGTATTTACTAGGTAAGTATGTCCGTGCTTTGCACGGGCCCAACAATGGAAGTCCACATATTCTTCATTTGTTTTTCTCAAACAACGAAATTAAATAACATATATTCAGATAATCTAATAGATGAATGGCTTAATTTGAATAAAATGTGTTTTTATTCCTCAAATTGGCTATAAAAGTTGCCATCCTTGTAAAACAAAAAATGGTAAAAAAATTACAAATCAACAAGAATTCACATGGACAAAATAAAGCTCTCTAAATAGCGAGATGACTTTGGTGCTAGAAAGGTCTAGGGCACATATAACTTGATAATAAAAGCATCTGAAAATTTTAAAAAGAAGGTATCCACGCCTATTTATACAAAAGAGGAACACAATATTGTAATAGTTGTGAAGAAACAAATGTGGAACGCCATACGTTTTTCACTTTCCACAAAAATAACCAATTTTTTCAACTAACGAAAAACATCACAATGTGTCCCTCATGCCATCTAAAACTTCAATTTATAAAATTTCCTGAAAACATCCCTCTTATAATCTAGAACATCTGATTAAATTTCTCTGGCACATGTAATACATATTTTTTGTTAAAAACAACTCATTTGTGTCACCATCTTTGAAGTGAAGTAGCAAGCACAACCTACAAATAAAATAAACAAAGAATAGCATCACTCAAAAAATAGAAACTAATTTGTCACACAATATATTTATCATGACTTAACCTTTGAAAGGAATAGAGAGGACCCAAAAGACAAAAGAAACAAAAGCAATCACAATTATGAAAACAAGTGCATATAAAACTACAGAGTATGTAATCAGATGAGACAATAGTACAACGATTTTGAGACTTATGAACCACCTAGATATTGTTACCAATATCCACTAAGCAACAAAATAAAGCACTCGAAAAATCCTCTTCCAAGAAACTAAAAAATGTTAAATTTCATATGCATAGAAGAATTATTGTATGTTCTAGCAGCGAGAAGGAAAATTATATTTACAACTACAACATCCTATGTTTTTCCTTCCTGAAATATAAGAATGTCTAAGCAAGTCTACATAAAACCATAGAAAAATGGATAATTCTTATAGATACAATACCCGTGTAAAATAAAATATCTAATTTTTTTTCTTCTTAATATCTATATGTTTGTCATAGAATAACTGAAGGTTGACAGAAAAATAGAATTAAAAAGGGAGACATAACAGCATATGCAAAGTTGAAATTTGGAAAGAGAAAAGAAGTAGAAAAAGAGAGACCAAAGAAAAATGTTGTGTTTAGAGGCCAAAAGTACAAAAATGAGATTTACAATTACCAGGTGGATAGGATGGATCTGAAAATGTCGGGGTATGTGATGCAACCTTTTGTTCCGGCTAGAGCAACCATTACTATATATAATAGCTATTGTTTTACAGAGAGAGAGAGAGAAG
>JAJOOH010025865.1:0-16903 GCA_029582605.1 Solanum gracilifrons
ATATGCGTCGAAGATATATGGATGTCATTGCTTTGGTACAACATTTTGAAAAACCAGACATTTTTTACAATGACTTGTAATTCTTGTTGGCCTGAAATACAAGAACATTTACAGGCGACGGAAGAAGTTCAAAACAGACCCGATTTAGTTACTAAAGTATTCAGAGCAAAAGTCGAAGAACTTAAAACAGATATTAAAAAAAACATATTTGGAAAAGTTGCAGCTTTTATGTATACAATTGAGTTTCAAAAACGAGGTCTTCCCCATGCCCATTTTCTCATTATACTTATGGATGGATATAAATTGCTAACACCACAATCATATGATAAAATTGTATGTGCTGAATTACCTGATCCCCATATTGATCATCATTTATACAAACTTGTGACCAAGCACATGATCCATGGTCCTTGTGGCTATTTAAATCCTTCAAATTCTTGCATGCAAAAAGAAGGAAAATGTAAGTTTAAATATCCAAAACAACTTATTGAACAAACAACCAAAGGAAAAAATATGTATCCTCTTTACAAAAGACCAAAAATAATCACACCAATCAAAGTTAGAGGATACAACATTGATAATTCTTGGACTGTTCCATACAATCCGTTTTTACTTAAGAAATTTAGTTGTCATATTAATGTTGAAATATGTTCTGACATTAAGGTTATCAAATACATTTACAAATATATTTGCAAAGGACATGACAAAATTGCATTTTGTGTACATAATAATGATACAAATGTAGAAATTGATGAAATCAAAGAATACCAATCTGCTAGATGGGTTTCTCCACCGGAAGTTGCATGGTGGCTATTTACTTTTTCAATAAGTGAAATGACTCCAAGCGTTTGCCAATTGCAATTGCATCTTGATGGACAACAATTTGTTTCTTTCAAAAATAACCAAACTGTCGATCAAATAATAAACAATCCAATGATAAGGAAAACGATGTTAACAAAATTTTTTCTTATGAACAAAATCAATAACGATGCTATAAATCTCAATTTACTATATAAAGAGTTTCCCCAACACTTTGTATGGTCGTCATCATACAAAATATGGTCACGTCGAAAACAACGCCTTACTATTGGACGTATTGTCACATGTCATCCAACCGAAGGAGAAAGATATTATCTTAGGTTGCTTCTAATGAACGTAAGAGGACCAAAATCATACGAAGATCTACGTACAATGGATGGAAGATGCTACACTACATTTAGAGAAGCTGCAGAAAAAAGAGGCTTACTACATTCTGATAACAACTTAATTCATTGTATGTCTGAAGCTGTAAGCTATCAAATGCCTTATAGTTTAAGAAGACTATTTGCAACACTATTAGTTTATTGTAATCCTGGTAACCCAAAAGATCTTTGGAAAAAATATGAAAACTCTATGTCAGAAGATTTTAAAACAATTTCAAATGTTACAAACAATGATATCCAAGAGTTAGTTTTAAATCATATCAGTGAAGTTCTACTTTCAATGGGACATAACATAAATGAATTCAAAGATATATTTGGAAATGTTAACTCTTCTAAAACAACTAATGAGGCCAAAGAAATATAATAGTGTCTGAAGAAGATATACTTCTACAAAGCAAATTAAATGCTCTGCAAAAAACTGCATATAACATAATTCTTGAAAGGGTATATTCCAATAAATCGGGAGCTTTTTTCATTGATGGTCCTGGTGGAACTGGAAAAATATTTCTTTATCGAGCTTTGTTAGCTGCTATAAGAACAAAAGGATGCATAGCTTTGGCAACTACAAGTTCTGGTGTGGCAGCTTCAATACTTCCAGGAGGACGAACAACTCATTCACGTTTCAAAATTCCTATTGACATCGATGAGAATTTCACTTGCATTATTAGTAAACAAAGTTCATTAGCAACTCTAATTCGAGATTCAGAGTTAATTGTTTGGGATGAAGTCTCAATGGCAAAAAAAAAAACACGATTAAAGCTCTTGATACAGTTTTAAAAGATCTTATGAATACAAAAACACTTTTTGGTGGAAAAGTAGTAGTTTTTGGGGGAGACTTTAGACAAACACTTCCTGTTGTTCGTAATGGAAAAAAGGAAGACTTTATTAGTCAAAGTTTATTATACTCTTATATTTGGAATCATCTTGAAAAATTGTGTTTATCTGAAAACATGCGTGCAAAAAAAGATCCAGCATTTTGTGCATATTTAATGAGAATTGGAAATGGACAAGAAAAAACTAACAACTGCAACAAAATTGAAATTCCCAATAATTTTGTCATTCCCTTTACACATGAAATAGAATCTTTAAATTTTTTGTTTAATGTAACTTATCTTGATTTCCGTGCATTCTATTCTAATCCATCTTTTATAACTTCCCGGATTATTTTGACAACAAAAAATGATTTTGTTGATGAAATAAATGACATGATTATACATAGATTTCCCGATGATGCTACAGTGTATACAACTATTGATGAAACAATAGAACCAAATGATCAGTGCCAATTTGAAGATTTCTTACATACCTTACATCCTGCTAACTTGCCACCTTATAGATTAACTTTGAAAAAAAATTGTCCAGTTATATTATTAAGAAACTTAAATCCTACTGAAGGTTTATGCAATGGTACACGATTGATATGTCATGATTTTAAGTCACATGTTATTAGTGCTACTATTTCCAGTGGTGATTTTAAAAATAAACATGTTTTTATTCCAAAGATACCCTTACTAGCATCACAAGATGAGAAACTACCAGTTCCCTTCAAAAGAACACAATTTCCTATAAGGTTATGTTTTTCTATGACTATAAACAAAGCTCAAGGTCAAACATTAGATTTTGTTGGAATATATTTGCGTGAACCAGATTTTTCACATGGACAACTTTATGTTGCTTTATCTCGAGCAAAATGTTCAGACAATGTAAAAATATTAATGCGTCCACCTACAGTAGAGGACACAAATGATCATTCTACATATAATGTTGTTTATGACGAAATCATTCGAAAAGCATTCTCGCAATACCTTTAAAACCAACAAATGTAACAACTACATACCCTGATGCTACACATTCTTAAATTTCAGATCATTTTACTTTACCTGTTTTTTAAAGATAAGTAAGAGTTAGCTCACAATCATATTTCAAGATTTTCGGTTTAAAATTTCAGCTTTCAATTGAGATTGTGGCTAGCCAAGCTGGCCAATTAGTTTAATTTCAAATGTTCATTTTGACTAACCTAAATCCTAACATTGCAGGAATAACTTGTTCAATGAAGGGTAATTGTTTATAGAGTTCTAGCTGAAGCAAATGACAAAGATGACCTACCTAAAAATGGAAATAAATGATCATGAGGTACACAAAATTCATAGTCATAATGTTATACCAATTAATGCTCTTAATTTTGTTCACTGTACTTTCAATGAATTTATCTTTTTTATCTTCTTTGTTTGTTTATTATTTAACTTCTCACATTACCGTATACACCTTATTATGGTATATTCATCTTCTCATAAATGTCTTTATTTTTAAATTGCGAGTAATTTGACCATATTTTAACAAACCATTTTCAATGTGCTTTACTTGACCTATGGTTTTTTTTTCTTCCATTTGCTGCATAAGGTCTTTTTCTCTTTATCTGAACGATTTCAGCTGCTTTATTTTCTACACTATGCATTAAACAACCATTTTGTCACAGCCTTACAACACTCTAAAAACAAGGGGGGTGATCACAACCCTTGCATATATAGCTATCTAATAGTAGTGTTGTTTGCAACTATTTGTTTTTTTCCTCGGATTTTTTAATATAATACGACTTACAGTCCCTTATTTGCTTACAGTTTTGATGTACTTATGTCATAAAATAGTAGAACATATCTTTCTTATTTTGATTTACTGCTATTTCAAAGGTCTAATAATTCTAATACTTAAGAATTCTTTAATAAGTTTATCCACTCTAAATTTTATTCAAAATTATTTTGGCAAAGACAAGTGTCATAAACACCGGACACTGTTCTATAATTCTATGCCGCCAGAACCCATAGTGTCCTTTACAATTACAGCTTCAGCATTCTATTAGCTCAGTCATCTATTATAACTTCAATGAAAACTATTGTAAGTTTCTCTCACTCTCTCGCCATTCCTCTTGCTTTAGGATACTGACTACATATGGCCAATTCAGCATTATTCTTATTTTGTTGCTTCACTGAACATGACTCTTAACAGAGAAAAATTTAAAACTAAATACCATTGTTTAAGATAATTATTTTTAATGAATTTTCCTATATGAACATGCATATTTGATATTACTTTCCTAACAATTTGACCTCCATTTAATCCAATACATGCTAATACAATAGTTGTTCAATTAAAGGGCCCCCATAGTACAACTTAAATTGCATTAAATTACAGTTGCAGTCTGCTGAGAGTTGGAATTTTGGACTGATTCTTCATCTGATATTTCTACACAACAGCTGCAGCATTGATGATGGGTGATGACATACATAAGTTGAGCAGAAGTTGTTTTGAAAGAGAGTATTTTGGACTGAATGGTGGAGCTGGAATAGTAAATCTAGGTTCAAGGCAAATTTACTTCACATTTCCTGCTGATAGTACTTTGAAAGAAGAGGATGTTTCACATTATTTCAGGTATTATTCGTTTCAAATATTCAATATATTAAGGTTGGCCTCCTCATTTTGGTTTCTTAAATGTTGTTATTCTTGATTTTTCTACCACTTACGGGCCTGCTAACAATAATATGATCCCTTTATGTGCAATTTAGTATAAACAAATGACATTTTAGTTGTGTTATAGTGTGCTATTTTCAGTTTTACTTTATAGGTTGGGGGCGAGGGTTCAGAGTAGTAAGGGGGTTAAAGGAGATGATGGGCAGAGAGTAGGGTCTTCGAACATACGGATATTGATGAGGAAGTCCATACAGCTCTTCAAGATTCTCAAAAAGCGGAGGCTAACTTGTTCATGATTTAATACTTGCATATGTCACCTCCAAACCCGTCACAGTATTATGACCTTTTATAATATTACTAACTACCTGTGTTGTTGTTGTACTGTGTTATTATAAACCCTGAAATTTAAATTATTTTTTTTAAACAGATAGCTGCGGAGTATATAGAAAACACAGTGTCATACTCCCTCAGAGATAAAAATGGTATTGTTCGTTCATCCCTCTTTCTTATTCTTGTATATTCTTCTTTATTCATGGCTACTTTGTATACAATTGACGTCTACTTTGTTTTCTTCGACTGTTTCAGATTAGAATTATTTACCTTATTTCAATTAATTCTTATTTAAGTTTTTCTCTCATGAGTTTATTTGGTCCATGTTCTAACTTGGTTTTGCCCCTACCCCATTGTGTTTTCGAGTTGTTCTTTTCTCATACTTCAAGGAGTTGGTGGGCAGAGAACTGACTATCAAATTGAAGAATGATTTGCCTATTCAAGGAACACTACTTTCATTTTATCAATATCTCAACATTAAGATTAAAAACACGACGACTGTTGATGAGGACAACTACCCCCACATCGTAATTCCGTTTTATTCTTCCTCTTCTGTCTTTGTTCTTTTTATTTTCTATTGTTGGCTACTCCATAAGCAATATGGAAATGATTGCTACTTCAAATTTCTTTATGCTAAAGGAAAGTGGACTTTCTTGTTCGTAATAGTGCATACTCTTTGGGAGAATTGTTATACATAGTGCAAGTCATCTACACTCTGTAGACACCCAGAGGTATATTGTTGAGGTATGTTATAATTTCATATTTCACTATTATTTTACAATTACTGAAATTTTTAGCTATTTCATATCTCATAGACGTCTTATCTTTGTCTTTCTACTGTAATTTGTATCTTCCATGCCTATAATGAGCCAAGCACATGTTCACGTATTACACTTTCGAACTGTAGTAGGCAATGGCTTCTACATATGATAGTTGATAGTTCAATTAGACAAATGTAGAGAATAGACATCCTTAGACCCATTTTGAGAAAGTGAAGTCCACAAAACAGAACACTTTAAAATCAAACTATAACATGTACAAGACGTCGCAAAATATAATTTACACCTAAATATAAGAAAAAATATGTTAAATTACCTTCTGCCAATATGATGCTTGGATGATGAGGTTGATATCATACACCAATAGTCGCGATGGAACCCCACGAAAATTTTGTCGACCACTAGAACTACTTACGAGAAACAACTACAGCAAATTATAGAAAGCCACTAGAGTTGAAAATAGTTACAAAAAATTGAACAATCAGATATAATCACTTCACTTGAGAATTAACAATTCTTATCAATTAACAACAATTTGGGTGCTCATCTTCGAGGTGTCTTTTCACAAAACTCTTTTACTAAGGTGCACAACTTGCATAAACATGCTACAACTAATAACAGTTACAAAATTTTTATTGTTGTCCAGCAATAATATGTGCCCATACAGAAGGGTAGTGAATTCAGTGGATGTCATTTGGAATCTGAAAATCAGTTCAACAGGAAGCTAATGAAAATAGAATTATCCAATACTTTTAAAATTTGCAGAAACAATTTCAGTTTCTTCTCTTTGTTCTTTACTCTTTCAAATTGTTAAGTTATTTTTCCAAATGAAGAGAAGAAAATGAAACTATTTTGCAGGGATGAAGCGTAGGAACTTCGTATTCAAAATATCTGCCCAATTTCTCCATTTCTCATAAGATAAGTTGGTGATTTCTTAGTCTACGATTTCAATATTGGAAAACAAAATACAGTTTTAAACTATGTTTCAGCTTCTCTAATTTGATTATAACAGTTTCTTTTACTTTTTCCTTAGCATAACATTATACTTGCTTATATCCAACTCTGTCCATAATCAAATTATCTGTATTACTCATAATTCTATTACAATGTTTTTTCGCTTTTGTGCCTCGCAATTTCATCAGATTTTTCCTCTATCAAACATTTTAGAAGTTACCACATTTTTCTATGTTGTTGTTTATCTTAGCTCTTTGTATTGGTCAGACTGTACTCTCATTGTTTATAATAACCCAAAAAAATAATTCCGTTGCATCTTCCTTTGCTGTAAGTTTGTAACAATTGGGTTGCTTCTTCCTTTGCTGTAACTTTGTATAGTCCATTCTACTTATCTAAATATCTATTAAGTCTCTATCATGGTTAAAGTAATTACTTCATGTACCTAAACTTAGCTTCTGGATTTAAGAACCGATGAATGAATTTCTTGCTAACTGTAATTTGCTCTCATGCCGATAAACCACAATGCATGTGTGAAATCATTCATAGTTGCAGGAAGGACAAAGCAAGATTGTTGGTAGACTTCCACAAGCTTAGCTCTCATGCTAACTTCGTAGGTAGAAAACACAATCCTCTGCTATTGTTGTTTCATCTTCTTACTCTGAAGACATCACCCTGCCAACACATTTTACGTTCCTGCTTCGGTGCTTCTATCTTCTCATTTGAGAAATTTTGCATGCATATTCAAACATTTATTTCATTCTCTCATTTTTCCAATATTACTAATTCAAAATTTACTTTAAATTCAATCACATCAACTAACAATTGAAACAATGGTATCTGAGGTTACCACTAATGATTTACTTTATTTCTAAATGTAGTCACTTCACTGTTAAACACATGCAAATCTGCATTTATATCTGCATTTGAACATCACAATTTCAAAGCTCAAGAGACCATCACAAGATTTCAGCGGAAACAACCTAAATTCTATCTTTCAAGATCAAAATTGGTGAGTTTTCTGTCTTTCTTTTGTACATCAAAGATTGATCTTTAATCTTTGTGATAATGGTGCAATTTCTGCTTTTTCTCCTTCAAACATTTCAACTTCCCTTTTTTCCTTCATATGTACTTCAAATTTTGTTACCACTTTTGAACTTCTCTCTATTAATTTGTTTGTTTCTCAAATTCTGTGAGTTTTCCCGATTATATTGTTTTATACTTTGTATAACCTTAGTGAAAATCCTGTCTCCGTCATTGAATTTGGAAATTCACTTTTCTTTCGCATCTCATTCTCATTTGCCCTATGTTCTGAGACAACTTTTATATGTTTGTGTGGCACTTCTAAGCGATTTTCAGTCATACATGTAATGCCTTAAAGAAACACCTTTTATTTGTGATAATGATTCTAACATTTGCTCTTGTTAGGTTAAGTTTCTTCAAGACTATTTTTACATTTTTCGTCAATATCTGAATAATTCTGCACATTCTGTTCATTTTAGTGTCTGTAGTCATTTATACATTTCTGAGCCATGTGGCTAAGAACAGAAGAAGTTTCGGCATTATTGTCAAGCTGGTACCTATATTTTCTTCATTCTTGAACAAGTTACATCACACATACTTCACATATGTCAACTGCTGTTGTCAGTTATTTGTAAACATTTTGTCTCTAAAACTTTTTCCATGTCTCCTAATAATCTTGCACAGACACAACAGTGGAGCTGTACTGCTGAACTTTTTACTAATCCTCAATTTAATGGGACACAACCACTTGGCAAATCTACCTCCATCAAAACTGCAGCTGGTCCATATAATTATTCTAAACATTACAATCCAATTAGTCATCTAACAAGTCAACTGATATCACAAGAGAACAACATGAATGCCAATTCAGAGAAAGAACTGTTACGTTAGATCCTTCAAATTAATTGAGCCTTTTTTAAAATGCAAAGCTTCGTCATTATAACCGCTAATCTGCATTTTATGATGCTTCCTAGGGTAATGAGTGCTTTAAGCAGAAATACTTCAATAAACCCATTCATTGCTATCGTAAAAGCATTGCACTTTCACCAACTGCAGTGTCTTATGCCAATAGAGCGATCACTTATCTTAAAATCAAAACGCAAGTTTAGTGGACTTCATTGTTCTTTTAAGTAACGTAAGTAAGACTTCAAAATTGCAAGACGTCTTACCTCTTTGTATGCGCCTGTATTTAGGTCTGAGGAGGTACAGAACGACTGCACAGAAGCCTTGAATCTGGATCATCGCTACATTAAAGCTTATTCTCGGCATTCAACTACTACCAAAGAGCTTGGGAAATTGAAAGAATCAATTCAAGGTATAGTTAATCTTCAAATGTTACCATATGTACAACTGTTATATTCAAGTTTCCTGTCTAATGCAAATGTACCAGCACAGATGAGATTTAAGAGAGATTTTAATTCTGTAAAGACTGGCTGACATTTAGCACAGATGCTTTTCATGAAGATCTCCATCAACACTAGAAGCTTTAGTATTCAATTGTACAACATCATCATCCTCCGCTTCCAAAGCTTGTACCATTTTTTGGATCAATGACGCATCCACAGCACAATTTTTAGCAGCTCTTTCCTCCTGAAATGATATTCTACTTTCCAACTCTTTGAACTTTTCCAAATACAACTTCAGTTTTGCCTCAACTTCAGCCTTTTCATTTTTTAGGAATATGCAAAAGAAAAATGAGCAGCTAAAAAATGAAGAAGCTGAAGTTAACGCAAAACTCAAGATGTATTTGGAAAACTTCAAAGAGTTGGAAAGTAGAGTATCAATTTAGGAGGAAGGAGCTGCTAAAAATCGTGTTGTGGATGCGTCACTGATCCAAAAAAGGGTACAAGCTTTGGAAGCGGAGGATGATGATGTTGTACAACTGAATACTAAAGTTTTTGCTGCTGATGGAGATCTTCAGGAAGAGCAATTGTCACCACCTAGGCCTTCATTGGTTGACTCAAATGCAAATCCAAATGGAAATGGAAGTGGTAAATGAAGACATGAAGGTTTTATTATGCTTATATATGTCTTGTTGACCCTTTTTTTACAGTTATGTACTCAATTTCTGTATGGTTTTCAATTTTGGTTAGGGACTTACAGTTATTGAGTGATGTTTTTTGTGCTATGCTTAAGCTTTACTTATCTATGAATGCATGTTGTAATATTTGCTTGCCTTTGGACCTAAAACTAACTCCTAAGTATTTATGTGGAACTGGGAATGTGCTAGACACTAATATGGTAATTGCGTGCAGTGGATGTGGTTTGTATTCCTTTGTCTTTAATTTCAAAATCTAGGATTAACATGCTCACATGAGTGTAGCTGCAGGCAGTGGTAACACGGACTTCATTTCTACAAAAATGAATCTGGTTAATTGTCCTGATGTCCAGACATTGCATCACATGCTTCTGCTGGTAGTTCTGCTCAAGTCAATACCAAAGTTTCCAACATACAAAAGAAAAGGCGCCATTCAGAGCAAGCAGGTACAGATGATTTGTCACGCTTATTCTTACATTTCGTTTGTTACTTTTCGCATTCAACCCACATCTCAAGTTAGCACTAATGATTTACTCAATTTCCAAATATTTTTAGATCCATGTTCAACATATATTGCAAATGAAGAAAATCTAAATTACATTATTTTTGTTATACCAATAGAGCAGTAGTAATCTGTGTGTGTTTGTCAACTTACTATTTTTGCTACCATACTAACCACATGACACATGATTTGATGTGTGTGTCTGTCTGTGTATATATATATATTACATAGATACATAGATAGATAGATAAATACAGAAATCTTTTTTATCCTTATTTAGAAAGAACAATATAAATATATATACACATACACACATATATATATATATATACACACACACACACACACACATATATATATATATACATAGATACCTAGATAGATAGATAAATACAGAAATCTTTTTTATCTTTATTTAGAAAGAACAATTAAACTACAACTGTCTTGATACAAATTCATGCAGTTTTGCTTGCCAATGAAATAATGCCAAAAAAAAGACAAAACCATTACAGTAGGTAGTCAAATGTAATGATTTTGTCTCTTTTTGAACTACCAAATGTACTGATTTTTTGCCTTTTTTGGCACAATTTCATTGGCAACCAAATCCCCATGAATTTCTAACAAGACACATGTACTTTTTTTGTCCTTTATAATTTCTATATTTGTAAAATAAATAAAAATAGCAAATTAGATAAGGGTAAGGTAATACATATTTTTATATTTATATATATATAATATATTTATATATTTATATATATATAATATATTTATATATTTATATATTTTTTATATAATACTACCCTTATATATATATTACTGATACAACAGAAATTTAATAGCCTTTCATTGAAGAACAAATTTTGCTCCCTTTCTCAGGTATTATTTCTTCCTTTTTCATCTTTTGCCTCTTCCCATTTTCAATTTTTCTTCCAGATTCTGCTTATCACCAAAACAGAAAATAAAAATAGATCAAAATTATAGTTATTAGTTGGACGTCAATTACTATGGTATTACATTTGTACTCATATTGCAAATGTAAAACCCAAAGTAATAGCCTCCCTTATGAGTTTCCTCTTTGATAGCTCATATTTAATACTTTCAATACTATTCAATCTTTCATAGATATAACATGAGCCCAGGAGTATGCTTTTACCTTAATGCCCAACATCATCAAAATATCGCCACAATAGCTGTTTTCTTTTGTCTTTTTTTTTTGGTTTCTTCTTTTGAAAATTTTAAATAGAAACATAAAAGTTTAGTTTCTATGAATAAAGTTTTTCATATTGTTTTTCCTAAATGTATAGTGATTTCACTCAAATTTCAGAGATAATTGTTGCTGTTTTAATATTCTGCAACATTTTCTGTCCCTGTAACAGCTTCTCTGTGAAAAAAAATTTGTCCAATTGTACTTAGCACATTAATAATGCCTGCTAACTGATTTTATGTCTTCATTGAGCTCCGCTAAAGGGCCCTAACAGATTTACAAATGACTCTACTTCTACTATGACAACACTGTTGTTCTTCTTTTCATTTGTTCTTCATTTTGTTGTTGTTTGGAAAGTACAAACTTTATTATGCTTCCACTGTTTATATCTCATACAACCCAATAGTAAGAGGTACAACTCTGAAGTAGTATACTTTGTTTGCTCATTCTGCCTGTAGCTGCTTTCTTTGTATCCAATTATCAATCTCCTACTTCGACATTCTACAATTGTACAACAGTATCTCATGATTAACAAAGAACTAATAGCACGTAAATGGTTACCCAATGAAGATGGCAGCAAAAGTCAATAGCATGATACATGCTAGGTCATCTTTTATGAGTTTGTACTCTGCGTTCGGTCTTTGTCCTAACTTGCTTTTACAAGAGTTTCTTAATGCTTGGTTTCTACGACAAAAGCTCATTTACGCAGCTAGAAGGTGCATTTTACTTCACAGTGCTGCTTTCATTTGATTCATTTTCCCCTTTTGTCTAAACAACTGAAACAATGTTGCATTTCCCTCACTTAATCAGCCCTGTTCATAAAAACTCAACTAACCAAGTACTTTGACTTAATATTCATGCTATCCTGCAGATACTACTATTTGGTTAACTACATTTCCTACAAACATGGTACTAAGAGTGAACATCGACCAAATAGTACCAGCAACACGAGATTGGATTTGCAAAGTTCAAATTGTCGAAATAGGACGCCCGCGAGAAAGCCTTGACAAGAAATGTACATTTCAAAATTTGATTTTGGAAGATGGGGACGTCAGGTCATTATTATATTTTATGTTATCACTATTGCTCTTTTCCTCTCAACTTAGTTAATCTCAACTTTCTATAACTCTTACTTTCAGGAATGCCAAATTAAGGCTGTTATGTACGCCGACGAAATTCAGCAGTATGCAGCTACGCTTAAACTCCTCCATACCTACATGATCTCTACTGCAAAAGTGAAAGTCTCCCCAACTTCATATGGCAAGCCAATACATAAATTTTACTGGATTCTTGACAAAGAAACAGTAATTGAACAAATCAAACCATCTCATGAAGTTAAAAAACCACTTCCACCGCCAAGCTGAATATCACAAGCTTTGACCGCATTCCTCATCTGATGGTTGATTCTGCTGCTGAAATAGGTATATCCATCGTAATAGCTATTATCAGACTGAAATATACATCTGCACTGCTGCACAAGACTTGCCACAATTCATTATGTCTTACATACGCAGATATACTGGCAATCGTTCTTCGTTGTGGTCCTCAAAAAAACGTCGGTCGCAGTCATCACAGGTGTCGAGAAATTACCCTTTGTGACAATCAGTAAGTATAACATTTGACATTCTCTTTTCCCCTATTCTGCAAATATTTCGAATCAGTAACCACTTTTTCTCTTTCTATGTTCACATCATCAATTATCGTCTAACCATTATCATAGTACTTACTCTTCTGTCCTTATGTTCTCACACTGTCAGGAAAACTCAGTTTCTATTCACTCTATGGGAGGATTTCGGAGAAATAGAAGGACATGAAATTGCCTCTAAAATGGCAACAGAGGCAGATCTGCTTGCAATCCTCGAAAGAAGTATAGGAATCTCTACTTATCAAGGTACGTATACGGTCAACTTCTTACCAACATAATTTTATATAATAACAAAGCAATATACAACCTATATATTATACAGGGTTGTCACTGTAGACTAGGTACAATTCCACAGTACGTGTGAATCCAAATTACCCACAGGCAGTGGCACTCATGAACTGGTACTGACATTTCGTTTTTATTCTATAGCTTTAAATTGCATGTAAAGAACCTACTAAACATATTATCTGTTCTAACAATAGGGCAAAAGAAAACAAAACAATATTGTTAAGTTGTCCATCAGAGAAAACCTCAACAAACTCATCTACCACTCCCATGATAGTCACTACTACTGGCCAACAACTTCTCTCTATTACAGAAATCTCATCAGCCCCTTCTGTAAGTCATACTTCAACTTGCTCATTTGAGAGTATCCTTATTCAGTTTCTCATTCTGTAGCTTTGCCTAAATAATCAAGAATTCCCACAGATGGGAGTGTTCTATGTTGAAGCAGAGATGGCCGTATTAGATGAATTCCAAGACTTTTGTGTGCTTGAATGCTCAGGATGCAAACAGAAGAAGCGGACAAAGGATAGAAAGAATTTTGAATGTCCAAAATGCAATCGGAAAACAGCCTTAGTGCCTCGGTACTATACTTTTGACTTCTAAATTACACTTTCTACAAAATATAGCATAACTATACACATATTTCAAACTTCCCTTCATTTCAGTTGTAGCTTCCAAATTGATCTTATTGACAATACTGCTACAACCACAACATCTATCTCTGCTGAATTAGGAGAAAAATTACTGTCCCTGACAGCAGAAGACATATTTGACATAACTTGCACTAAGGTTATCTCTCATTCCCACTGGCTACTTGAACACACTTATTGTCATAATACCATATATCTTCATCACAAACAGTTTACCACATATGCTTTGTTCTAAACTGTTTATTCTAACTTGTTATATTTACTACGACAATCATTGTCTCTTAATCATGTCCATGAGATGTTGTCAAACAAAGTATTCGCAATTCAGCTAAGGAAGTCATCTTGGGCCAGCTCAAATACCACGCATGCAACTTTGTCCATTCTTTCCTACATGGAAAAACAACATGCTCCACAGACCACCACTGATAGGACTTCTAAAAAAATAAAACCTTTGGAAATAAGTGAGGTAGAAGTAATGGCAACTACTACTGCAGCTGGATCTTCAAATGCACCACCAAAATTTGAACCACCCACACCAACTAAAAAGGTTTAAAAGGTCAGTCTACATCTCAATTTCACACCAAACTATAGCTCAGAATCATTACCAATTCCATATATTTACAATTAATTAAAAAATTGCTGCTAAAAGCCTCTACTTTTACCTGTAGTTTACTTTCTTTTATACACGTATCCATATAGTTCCTGTAAAACATTGTAAGTGTCATACTTATGTTATAGCGCTGCTGTTGCACTTGCTCTTATCTCCTTTCAAATTTCACGATTTTTTTATGTTTATGTCTGCCATAACATTGCAAAGCCTCACATTAATTCAGGGCTAAAAACTCTCTATCCATGTTCATATCCATGCTCAAATCAATTGGTTAACATTTTCTTTTTTCTTCCTCATCTGATGTTGACTGCTGAATTCGCTTATTTTGGTTACAACAATCCACAAACTTCATTACTTCACAGTTAGCAGCAGCCCTTTTGCACACTCACAGGAATTTATTACTCCTTGCTATTTCTACTCCTTGCAACAGCTCAACTCACATCCAGGCAAACTGCCTTTCAACACTAAAAAACATAATCACAGTCAAACAAATCCTTATGTCTCATCTGTGTTTGTGATAGCATAAAACTGTAGCCTTCTTTTGCTCTTTCGTTAATATTTATGAATTCACACTCCAATATAAGCCTATTTACATGTTTTTTCTGGATAACTTGCACTGCATACATTCTTCTACATTTTTGTTATTCTACTTTCTTATGATGTCCTACACTATAATACAAAGTTATCAATAGGAAGAATAGGAACGAGGTTTCTGTCTACTAGCTAGCCTCATTCACCATACACTATTAGGCCAATCACACACAGACTCAACAACAAATCTATCATTTTTATGATGATTCCATGCATTTCTTTCTACTTTATCCCTATATTAAAATAACTTTCCTATCTGTTGCCATATTTGCACTTTCTAACATACTTTAAACTGTGTAATTGCAGGAACTCCCTCACACCGTTTTGTCACTTTTGCTTATGATAGGGGCAATATAATGAACGACTCTCCTTATGTTCTGCTTTATTTCATGCGCAAGGTTAGCTATGGACAAGCAAACTGCAGTGTCCTCTAAATATGATACTGCAACATGTACTATATTATTTTGATTATATTCCATTAGTTTGTATGTGCGAATCGTTCAACTTAACATCATACTGATGTCTATTGTACATATTCTGAATATTTCTAATAGTACATAATATAATATATGATATTATCTATCTTCTACAAACGCCCTAACCCTTGATTCATTAATATTACAATACTTTTACAAGCATAATATTTTGACTATTGGGCCCGTGCTTGCCCACCCTAGTATAACAATGAAAGTAACCTAATAATGTCCGCCTCTTTCTCATTTCCCTTTCACTCTTGTCTTCAAGATGCTTCTTTTCGGCAGTCGCCGAAACCTTACATTTCACCGTCGCCTCTTGGGGAACTATTTCCACCTTGTTCCTATCCTTCTCCAACTTTTACAGCTCACACGTGAACATTCACTATTGAGAGGTAATCATTATTCCTTCTTTTTTTTCCTATTTATATGTCGATTCGTTGTCATTTGACCTTCCTTTGCTTTTTATTAGGCGGTAATATGTTGTTCATTAATGCATGAAGTTCATAAATGTAGCCGTCAGGAGTTCGGAGTGCGGTCACACATGTTTGTCTCTTTCCTTTTTGCTTATGTTTCTTCCTCCATTTAGATCTAACTCATTTTTGTAGTGTCTCAGATGATTTTGTGCTTCTTGCCAAATTTGCTTGAATTCCGTGCTGGTCTTCGTGCTTGAATGTTAACGATGACACTATACCTGACTTTTCTATGAAAGTTTTTGCGTGCCAACATAGATTAACAAAAACTTTTTCTTAAAACAGTTGTAACAATCCCTTTTTTAGGATGTGATCTTATGTAAATATGTTTGTTGTTTCCCGTCCTTTCTTATTTTTATCCTAACTTTTGAATTCTCGTATGGTTAATCTCTTTGTTTTATTTCGATGCTTGAAATTTGTGTTCTCTTAGTATTAATGATGCATTTTCTGCTTTTGGTTACTTCATAAAATGTTTAAATTCACGCATGTCTGTATGATTAATAACTAAATTTGCTATTTGATTGCCCTTCTGAATCTGTGCTTAATTTCAACATTTTGTGATGGTACCTCGCTCATCATGTCTTTCATTAACTCTGCTATTTTCCATGAAATTCTCCAACTTCTTTAAATGATGTTTTTTAGAGTCAATGAATCAGTTTCTATCACTAGGTTTTGTCATCCT
>JAJOOH010025866.1:0-13883 GCA_029582605.1 Solanum gracilifrons
AATTATATATATATATATATATATATATATATATATATATATAAATATTTTTAATATTGTAAGGCTATTCTTTTAATGTCTTTGGTGCTCTAGTGTTATGGTAAAATTGATAGTAAATATTTCTTGCTTTGTTTCTTTTTTCAATCTCTACCATGTGCTTTGATCTTTGTTCGTTCTTTTTTTTTTTTTGTTTGTGGTATTGGATTAAAGTTTTTCATTTTCAGAAATTGTTTAATTCCTGTCATATATAATTAATTGAGAGTCAGTTGTTTGAATCAATATTTGCTTTGCTGATACTTTTTGGAGCTCGTCTTATTTATTCACCTAATTAGCAATGATGATTCAAATACATTAGTAGCGAAAGTCAAAATCGAATGAAGGCCTTATTTTGAACAATCCATTCTTCTAGCCCTATAAGCTGCAAAATTGTGAATAACTTTTTCGTATTAGATTTTTTTAATATTATTTTTACAATTTAATTTATATTCAGTTCATTTAATTTTCTTGAGATATATTACTCCAGATATGTATATATATTACTTACTATATATATATATATTGGGAACAAAATTGGTTGAAGGGAAAGGGAAGCCAGAAAATCTGAGGAATCAACGTCCCCCCTTGTTCTTGTAATTCTCTCCGCATATATGAAAAGTTTTTCTTTCTTCAAATAGTACTTAATTTATTTTTTCAAAAATGTACTTTACCTATTATTGAGAAAAAATAATAATTAGGCCCCTCAATTTTTGGGGCCTAAGTGGTTTAGAACCAAACTTGTCAATTCGAGCATTTATCTTCTCTAAGCCCTTTAAAGTGATTACATATGTACATGCTATACTAAACACACTTGAAATTAGTTTAACGCTAGCGTTTATACACAAGTGAAGAATCTTGATCTCATAAGAAAAGTTGAAATAGTCATTTATATCTTTCTAAAGTAGGTAAGCCCTAGAATTCATTGTACTATTTGTTATATTTCCTTAATCAGTGAATTAATGAATAACTTTAAAATAATATATTTCTCAACAATAAAGTAAAATGGCAAGCTATACATAATTGACTTATTGGTTTGATTCAACAATTAATAATACTAATATTATGTTCTTTCAACATGTGCTCTTTGTCATTATCAACCAAGTACATTGTTGTTTGTTTCTTATATATGAAAAGGAAGAAAATCATTGCTTCCCCAAAATTCTCCCCTTTCTCTAAAATTAAGAAAAAACAATAATTTTTTTCTGTGAAAAAAATGAGCTATCTGAAGCCCAATTAGTTCTTGGAGATTTACCAATTACTAAAATATGACCCTCGTAATGATTCAAATTTCGAGTTTACTTGCCATCATCAGTAAACTTGAAATCTGGATTCTTAAGAAGTTCAGATTTCAGTACATTGTAAGCCTCCAAGAATTTGGTCTTCAGATCACTCATTTTTTTCGTAGAGAAAACTGTTGTTTTTGTTAATTTTAGAAAAAGAGGAAAAATTTTGAGTTTTGGGGATGCAATATTTTTCCTCATTTTTATATTAAGGAAACAAACAACAGTACATATTTGGTTGAAAAGTGACCAAGAGCACTTATAATTTGTGAGAAACAACAACCCTTTTTATTACAAGTACATAATATTAGTAGTATTGTTTCATCAAATCAATAAGTCAATTATGTATCACTTGCCATAGTACTTCATTGTTGAGAAATAAATTATCTTAAAGTTAGCCATCAGTAAACTAATTAGGGAAATAGAATAAATAAGTACAATGAATTCTATGTTGGTGGTGTATGAATCAGATTGCTTTTATTTTGACTAAGCATGTATAGAACTCCTATGCAAGATGCTAGTTACTTGTATATAAAGTCTTATTTCTCAAGGTAGCTCATACATATGGCATAGTTAAAAGTGGCATTAGGATGGAGGGGGATGAAATATGTTAAGGTAGTGATAGATGGGGAAATTTTGTTGACTATTATAGTTCTTCCGTTCCGACACGTCAGAAGCTTACGTTGATATTCTTTGATAGGAAAATGAGGTCTTCAAAAATTTAGCTTATGCACATCTTGGTTTTTCTATCATCGATAACTTTGTTGTATGTGGAAACAGGGAAGTATATAATACCTATTCTATCTAGACTATGCTAGTTCTTGTAATATTCCTTTTCTTGTGAATGTGCTAGTATTTGTGACATGACCATTTTCTCCTTCCCCGTAGTATTTTCATGCTTAGTGTGGTCCCCGATGTGGTCAAGAGTGTTTTTGGTGATTTTGGCCCTTTTTGGGTTGAATTATAATTATATGGTTGACTTTGATCAATATTTTGAGTTTCGAGCGTCAGATGGGAATCCTGTTAGTTTCATCGCCTCCGAACATTCGAGTTTTAGCTAGCAAGGTGGTTGGTAAGATTTCTAGGGCCTTTGGTTGAGCTTTGGGCATTTGGGCATTTGGGCGAGAAGTTGTGTTTTAAGCCTTAAGAGAGACCTGAGATGGTATTTCTGTCATAACAATGTTTTTCTTAAATGTGACGATTCCATTAAATCCAGAATGTCGAATTTAGTGGGGTATCATATTTTTTTTTATTGGGTCTCAATTGAATTCCGAAAGTTCGTTCGGAGGCTTTAATAAAATAGAAAAAAATGGTGATGTTTACTGCGGTCAACACTCGGTCAACGTGTAGTCAATGATCAAATCTGGTCAACAGAAAGTCAACAAACCTTTTTTTGGCTAAGACAATCCCCTTTAGTAACATTTCACTCTTTTTCAACCTTTTATTCATATTGGGAGCTTTGGAAGCATTTTCTTGAGAAAAAAACTTGTGCGGGTAAGTTCCTTTATAAAAATTTTATCATTTTCGTCAAATTTAATCTTCTAAAAAAGTAAAAAATCAAGATTTCAAATTTGGGTTTTGGAATTTTTTTCCCAATTAAAAAATAAGTGATTTCTTGATTTGAAGCTCGATTCTTTCTTGTTTTAATGGGGGTTTTTAACCACGAACTCCTCTTGACCCGTAGAACTTGGTTTTCAACTAAAAGAAATCTTATTTTACCCTTTCGATTTCCAAAGTGATTTTTAGACTATTTACCCCTATTTCAAATCTTGTCAATATGAGTATCATTGGACTCCTTTTGATAATCTCTTTCCATTATTGATTGTGGAGGATTGTTGTGGTAATTGTGTGGTTGAGTAAGTGTTCCAATAGGGTTGTCTGAGTATTGTTTTAGCCTTGAAGTAGGTTTGTTATCACTCTTTTGGATTTAGGTGAGTAGTTAACCAGTTCTTAAGAAGTCAACTATGAAATGAGATGTAGTATGTTTTTTAGAGGTTGGTAAGTGTTGGCCTTCCTGTTTTAATTCTGATGATGCCAATTTTTGTTGCTTAGGCTGTGTAGAGGCTTGTGTGATATCTATAATTGTCGTGGGAATTCTGTGATATTTAAGTAATTTCCCGAGAGAGGTGCCATGTTGCATATCTTTATATTTGATGTGGAGATGCACTAGCGGGGTTTGAGTTTATTATTGAACCACCTTATAAATGAACAAAAATTCTTTCTAAATGGTAAAAGGTTTGTATTACATGGTTTCCTTCACTACCCTTATCCTTTGAGAACATATTTCATGGCCTATTGAGTTGAGAACTTGATACTATTTGAAATCATTGATGAGCAGATTATATCCTTGTGTTGTATGTGCTGTGACACATTCATCCTCATGCAACATATCCTAGTTCATGGAAATATCAGAAAGTACAAAAATATTATCTTTTTGAGAATGAAAATGCCACACCTTACTTATATCTTTGACCACGCTGAGGTTACAAGTCGATGAGACATTGAGATATTGAGATTTGTATATGGACTGCAAGTCCCCCATTTTTCCTTGTCTAGAAGTTAGAGACTCGGGAAGGTGTATATGACATGTTGTGTGATGATACTGGTAACACCACATCATCCCATCATTTCATTATCTCATTGCATCACATTGGTCAGTCTTGTTGTGTTGTGTGACTTGTTTATGTGTTGATTTAATTACATATGTACTCTTGTGTGTTTACATTATTTGGGTCGTTCTATATAAATTGGAGGCACTGATGCCGAAATGGGACATTTTTTGCGTGCAGGTGAAAGCTTTCAAAGTTTATTTCTTAAGTTTGTTAAGATGCTTATACTAAGTCGGTCTAACCTGCTGAGTACATGTGCATCGTACTCAACTCCTACTTCTCTTATCCCTTTGATGCAGATCTTAGTTAGAATGAGCCTCATAGGAGTGGATTGGTTTCCAACAAAGCTCCCTCTTTCGAAGTTTTGGTGAGATCCTTCATTTAGGATGGCCATTAGTCTCCATCTATCATTTAAAGTCTTTAACTTACTTTTCAAAAATTTGCGATGTACTTCAAATTCTAGAAATGTATTAAATGCTTTTTATACTTATGCTACCAGGTTTTGGGATATTCCTTGGTGTTTTCTATTGTTTGTGGTCTGACTTCCCTTCGAGAGTCTCCTATGTGTATTTCTTTCAGCTTATTCTCCTTTTGGGGTTCTCGGGGTGTGTGCTATCATGACCTCAACTTTTGGGTAATGAGAGTTCTTGCCCTCCGAGGTCTTATAAGAAAGAATTTTGGTGAAACTTGAATTACCTTAATAATTATAGTAAACTTTAGAGCTTCTTTTACGATATTATGTCATGACAAGCTCTTATATGATATTTCTGGTCTTTCTAGAATAAAGACCCTGAGGTGTTTAATAATGTTAATGCTCTCTCTGCTGGACTTGAAGATAAAAAAGAAGTGTGCTCATCAATCTTTTATTGATGCTTTATAAGAGGAGTTATTGTCCAAAAAGAAACAAGTGGTGCGGAATTTGTTATGGAATCTATAGGAAGGATGTGACTACAAAGTGTAATCCCACCTAAATTGTTGGAGGGTTAAGTGATTTCTGTATTGGCAAGTTGTGTCAGAGTACTAGAAAGTGTAACCCTACCTAAATTGATGGATAGTTACTTTTGGACAAGAAGAGAGTCACGCAAGCAAGGCTAGAGTTATTTATGGAAATTGTATACAAGTGTGAGAACGTGTATTTTCATTTATCGTTGTTCGTTGAAATTGCCTTTGTTGTGTCATATTGTATTGTAATTGTATTGAATAAAATTTATTATTTTTATATATCAATGTTTGTATTGTGAAAATGTGAGTTGTTGCAGTAACCCATTTTGTCGCCTTCATTACTATTGTACTTACAAGCTGGGAAACCATTTTGATCAGGCATGGCTTAACGAAGTTGGTCACCTAAAGTCAAATTGTAATGAGTGGCCGTAAATATTATTTTAGAACATTTCTTGCATTAATGAAGTACTCTAAATTGGTAACTTCCATTTAATATAGTGATGGTTAGAGTTTTAATAAATTGGTAAGGCTACTTCATATATATCACAAATAATAAAGGTGATAAACTGTATTCAAAACACTAAAGTGACACAATATATTATCCATGTATTCGGAAAGTTAAGACTTAAAATTCATGTTCAAGAAATACCTAATCCACTGATTCATATGCCTTTTGCATATCAATTTTTAGTATACACCCGAGACTTGGGAGAAATATTTTTCTTTCATATACCTTAATCAATCTATGATTGAAACTGATATGCCAATATATTATATTTAGCGGCAATAATAGATATGGATATTCATAACAACATTATATATAAATACCATTAAAGGCTTTTGTTACTCAGGATGCGTTGACATTAACTCAATTGCCATTAAATGTTTTTGAAGCAACAAAAAGGAAAATCTATTGCCACAAATATCTCAATTTTTGTAGTATAGTATGTAGTAATTATCTTCATCTTCAATCGCAAACCATGTTTTTTAACAGAACATACATTAAAAGCATATGGCTGGGTGCTTTCAAATTCATCATCAATGTTTCAAATTACCTTGAAGATTCCATCAGCAATAGCTTGGTAGATTAAGTTCAACTAAGTGTCTCTATCACCAATATAGTTATTACTCATTACTCATGATACATTGTTGATTCCAGAATCCTCTAGTAAATCCAACATCAATATAGTGAAATGTCTTGTGATATCAAGTTTCAAGAAGTTCACTAAATCCTTCATGATATTTTAGTGGTAGATACTAGCTAGTATATTGAAGCCTTAGAGAGCTGCTTACTCAATTGTTGTGATATAGATGAGAATTCGTGCAACGAAAGATAAACAGATAGAGACTATCACCCAACTACTCTTTATGTTTACAAAAAGGCATGCAAAATTTGCGTCACCCAATACTTTCTATTTATTGTGATTGAATTTTAAATCAACCATGTAACCCGAAAGGTTATTTTTGCAAATTTTCATAAAACTACCATTTTTCTCCTTTCGATATTGACCTTGCATTATTTTTTATTAGACATTAAATTTGATGTCGACTTTTGAGTGAAAAGTTGTGAATTATGTAAGTTCTAAGAATTTGAAAGGCTAATGTTGTTAAAAAGTGGTTTGAGGTGTCCTTTCGTGTTTTGAGTCTCTAAATGGGATTTTGTTGTTCTATCAGCTCTGAAATGTGGAAATTCATCTAAGAGAGTTATCGCTTTCAGATTCAGAGTCTTTCTCATAGATTTGAGGTCCTGAGTTGGAAATTTGTGAAATTTTAGCCTTTGAGTTGATTTGGTCAACATTTGGGATTCGGATACTCAGATCGAATTTCCAACAGTCTTGTTTGATTCGGGAGATGATTTTACTCCTTGAGGAAGTCTTGGCTGAACTTTCAGAGGTCCTAAGCTTGATTACGATTTTTAGTCATTATATTTCTTTTTGATGACTTCCACAGATTTCGGGTAGAGGATACCTCAGATTCGTATTTTGATGGTTCCTTGAGTTTGGAACGTCGAATATAGTGGAGTTGCATATTTGGTTTGCTTGTAAGGATTCTGATCGAATCACGAAGGTCATTTCAGGAACTTCTATGCCTTGTGTGAATTGTTTTTTTTTTTGTTCTTGGGCCTGCTTATTTGGTCATCACAATCGCAAGGAGCATTCTTGCGATCGCGTGGGGGCTTGCCATGATGGTAAACTTTAATGAGTTCACTTGATTACTCAACAACATTGTGAGTTCTTCGGTCATGATTGGGATGAACAATTTTTGCCAAAAAAGAATGCAGTTTCAAAATCGAGGTTTGAAATCCATTTCACCATTTTTTAGTATTGGAAAAAACTTGGAGGCAATATTAATGATATATTTGTGCTAAATCTTTTGGGCAAGTGCTTGTTACCCTAAACTTCGATTTCCTTTTAACAATTGTTGTTTTAGCATAAAAAATTGGGATTTTTGATTGTCCAAGGAAAGGTTTTCATGAACTTGAATCTTTAAGTAAAATGGTGATTTGACCTAGATTCTTATCCATTGTTGGAATGGTTTTCACTAATGAGTTCCAAATGATTTGGGTAATGTAATAAAGTAATGATTTTCGGATTTAAACCTCTTCGGAATTGGGTTTTTTGAGTTGATTCGACCCTTTTATCAAAGTGTATTACATAGGTGTTTTTATTTCCATATTCTTATTTTGATTACTTTTTGGATTAGATTGTGTGACTTCGGATATCGTTCGGAAAGGAAAATCTCGAGTCTCGGATTTCCTTTAAATGAATTAGGACACATCAACTTCTAAACCTTGTAAAACTTGTAGAATCTTGCATTTCCCTTCATTGTATGTTGAGGAGTAATGTGAATGAAGGGATCGTTTCAATTACTCTAATTAATTGGTCTTAATTACTGAAAATGGGATTAAATAAAAAAGACAACATGTTGATAGTTGTGCTTTGTGAATTGTCTTGATATTGATCCTATTTTTTTTTTAAATGAAATGTTTTGATGGCATTATTGTGGTTTAACTACTTGAGTTTATCGTCTCTTCCTTATGGTGTGAAATTGCATATTTGCGTTGATTTCTTTACATTGTGATGAGATATGTTGTGATTATACTGATGAGAAATGGTTCCTGCAAGTGACATCATGCAAAGCCGATGGGAAATGTTTATAGCTAGTGATATTGGTCTAATGGAAAATGGTCCCGACGAGTGATATTGTACCGATGGGAAATGGTTTCGGCAAGTGGTATTGTGCTAATGGAAAATAATTTCGGCAAGTGTTTGACTGTTTTGATTAGATGAACTTGATACTTATGGTTGAGATACTCGATATTTGTGATTGACATATTTGATACTCGTTATTGATTAACTTGATAATTGTTGAAGTGTCACAGTTGGACTATGATTGTTAAACATTGTAGGCTCTGTATTGTAAACTGTTAGGTTGGGCTAATTTTATGCAGGTTGTAGTTTGAGGCATCTCAGCGAGGATGAATTAATCTATTGGTTCTAGTGTCTTGCTCTATTTTTTGCTATTTATTCATGTATTTGAGCTATTTAGCATGGGGTCAATTAATGGGTTAAGGTTGCAAACTTAATTCTAGCTTAGATCTTTGATTGATGCTCAAAAGAGATTAATTGATGTGGGTAAATAGTTTAATACTTCAATATTGGATTTGATTGTTGTAGGTTGCTCAGAACAGAAATTGTAGCTTCAATTCTAATTGCCAAATCTGCTCAAAAAATTTCTTTTAGTAAGGTATTGTGTTGATTTTGTGTTTTACATGGATGAGAACGAAAGGAGATTCCATGATATGATGCATTGAGATCGAAAGAACATTTATGCCGTTGATGATTACCCAGCCTATCCATGATTATTTAG
Organism: Solanum gracilifrons; assembly: GCA_029582605.1. Lineage (NCBI taxonomy): Eukaryota > Viridiplantae > Streptophyta > Magnoliopsida > Solanales > Solanaceae > Solanum > Solanum gracilifrons. Next base: position 8,738 of record JAJOOH010025866.1, read on the forward strand.
CATAATTAAGTAAGCGCTTAAACCGCCATTTGATGTTGATACAATCTCCCAGACCCCTAGACTTTGTTTTACTTGTTTAGATCCATGTTTTTAATTGAACTGTGATAATTGATTCCAAAACTCTTATATAATTTGGTGTAATCATCCACCTATTTGTCTAGTTGCTACAATGAATGGGTTTCCATCTTAATTTCCTAATTGAATTTTTTAAATTATATCACTCCTGGTGGGATTGGACCCAGAATCATTTTTTGGGTATTTATATTGCTAGAGACCGCTTACTCATTTAATTGTTTTTATGAGTAATTTGTGCGTTTTCAAAAATGACTTTGCCGGGAAGTGATGGCTAAGAATTTAGTTTGTGAAATTAATTTGCAAACTTGTTTGTTTGTGCTAGAATAATTTTTCTTTGGTGTTGTTATTATGCCCCATTTGTAGGTGGAAATATGAGCGAGGATGTAAGTAACTATGCTAGTCACTATTGGCAGAATGATAACTTGAGAGATTTCAATGACATGCTTGTTAACGTCATTGAGAGTACATGAGTAATCTTGTTACCTTCTACTACTGAGAGAGTTATGTTTTAAGTAACATGAACTATGTTGCAATTGCTCAAGAGAAAATCGATATTTGGAGGTCTTGCTCAGGAAGACCCAATAACCATCTCCAGAATTTGTGGACATTGACGGCCTCTCACTTTTAAGAACATCTCACAAGAATTCATACGTTTGAGCTTGTTTCCTTTCTTGTTATCGGGAGACGCAACTAAGTGGCTAGCCAAACTACCACAAGATTCCATAACTTCGTAGGAGAAACTAACAGAAGTGTTCCTTGAAAGAGTTTTTTCTCCTTCAAAGATGGTAAAACTTAGAGATAGCATCTAGAATATCAAGAGAGTGTATGGTGAGCCTCTTCATGAAATATGGTTGTGATTTCAAAAATTAGTGTTACAATTCCCGACACATGGTGTTCTCCATTTACAGGTGAAAATATGAGTGAGGATTGAAGTGACGATGCTAGTCTGTATGGGCAGAATGATAACATGTGAGATTTGAACGACATGCATGATAACGTCTTTGACAGTAAAGGAGAAATCTGATTACCTTCTACTACTGGGAGAACTATGTTTCATGTAATCAGAATGATGTTTAAATTATTGTAGATGAGAGGGGTATTTGGAGGTGTTGCTCATAAAGACCCCATGATCATCTCCAAAATTTCGTAAATATTTTCTAGAATTACACTTTTAAGAACATCTCACAAGAATACATATATTTGAGGTTGGTTCCTTTCTCCTTTCTGGGAGACGCAACTTGGTGGTTGGCTGAACTACCAAAATATTCCATATTTTGGTAGGAGGAACTAACAAAAGAGTTCCTCGAAAGATTTCTCCCTCCTTCGAAGATGGTGAAACTAAAAGATAACATCCAAAATATCAAGAGAGTGGATGGTAATCGTCTTTATGAAACATGGTTGCAATTTCTAAAGTTACTGTTACAATGCCTAATACATGGTGTTACAGACAACTTGTTGCTAAAATATTTCTATCACAGCCTTGATTCTGTAAGCAACAGATTAAATGTCCAACTTATTCAAGGAGGGATAATGCGACATTCATATGATGTGGCAACAATGTTGCTAGATGATATGACCAAAATAGACCGAGCATTACATAATAGGAAGGATCAGGTATCTTCTCTAGAGTTGAGTATGAGCAAAGGATGAGAACATGGCAAAGATGATGACTCAACTTGACTTGTTTACAAAACATGTAATGGGGGTGGAATAAAATTGGTAAATTCAGTTGGTAGGAGTAGTGTGCAGTGCCCGGATGATGCAAAGTTTGAGGAATTATACAATGAAGAAGTGCAATACAGGGAACCAGATTGGGGTTTCTCACAAAAGCTATCTTAGACTGGGTGGAACCAATGTTTGACCAAGGAAAGGGATAATGGCTAGAGAGATTGCGAGATCGAGGAGGTAATTAGAGAGATCCTGAAGTTGATAAAGATAGATACATACCACCTTATGATCATCCTAAACCCAATGAACAAGCTATACCGAAAGGAAATCGAACTGATGATATGTTGACTAGGATCTTTTACAAGGTTGAAGGGTCCGACAAAGTGTGGAAAGACTTAAAAATGATTTCTCCATTTTCAATCAAGAAATTATTTCCCATTCCGTGTCAATTAAGCAACTGGAAACTCAAACGTATCAAATCTCCACTCATTTAAATCCAAGGCAAAAAGGGACTTTGCTTAGTGATACCATCCTCAACACCAACAATGATAACTGATTAGTAAGAACTATGCCATTCCACAATGCCAAATAATGTGCTTCTTGGGAGGCAACCCAAGCTTATTTTATTGCTTTCAATAACATGTGGTGGTAGTGCAGGTTAAAAAAAATTCAAAAGTTTAAAAGGACAACATATGCATTGAAAATATCCATTCAATGATCCGCCAAGTTGATTTGGAGTACATCTTCATGTTCGCCTTATCAACCAAGAATTTTGAAAATGGTACTGTCAAATTTGGCATATAGGTACCTGATCAGCGATCCACCGAATGTCATTAGGTGAACAACATCGGGTCCACCGAGTTGAACTTTGGGTTGGGTATTTGTTCAGGAATCAATAATGAGCTTAAGCTCCTTTGGTGATCTGCCTAACTCATTCGGCAACTGTAGTCGCCGACAGACGAATCAGTCTCACTATAAAAGGCTAAAAAGTCTTTTCTCATTTAAAAATTCAACCTTTGATCGTTTTGAATCTTTTCACTTCATACACTCTATGCTCTTAGCCTAAATATTATTTGAAGTCCTCTTTGCTTTGATTAGTTGTCGTGAAGTGCATTATCTTGTGTGATACTCGACCCAACCCTTTTCCCTCTTCATTCGCATATCCTTTACTCGTTGAGGTTTGTTTTCATGATTAACCTTCTTGGTTTTTCTTAAAATTAATGCCTATTGTTGTGTTGACAATTGTTACTTTTAATTTGATGTGTAAATCATGTGGGTATGCTTTAGCTTAATTGATTGAATATTTCCCATGTCATAAAATTATTGAATTTGAGCCCAATAGTGCTAAATATTGATTGTGAGGGTTGTAAGTTTAAAATTTATTGACGAATAGTATGGGTCTTGTATGAAATTTTTTTGGGTGAAGTCTGAGTAGTACAATGTTGTCCAATGGGCTTGTATTTGCCCAATGATAGATGGATGACATCATTCTTAAGGGAAAATCATTGATTTGGCAATACTTTGTTAAGTTTTAGGGAAATATGAGTACCCGTGGGGTAAAATTTGTATATGGGTAGCGTTTTAAATGTTTAGGTATTCGCTACTATTGCATTTTTGTGCTTAATTTTGAAAAATTGTGTATTGGGCTGAAATCAGTTGTTCGGCAAGATTATCTTAGTACACCAAGGTGATTAGGAGAATTACTGAGTTAGTCCCACATCACATGTTAATTGTGAATATGTGGCTTAGGTACTGTCACTTTCAATGGGATTGTCTTAGCTCACTGAACCATCTCGATGAATCAGTGAGTTGGAATTAACATCGCCCTTAATTCCTGTCCTTAAAATAGTTGACACTGTCAATTTCGATGAGCTTATCTTAGCTCACTAAACCATCTTAGTGAATCGCTAAGTTGGACTTGACATCACCTTTTATTCCTGAGTGGAGTTATTTTTTAGACTGTCATCTTCAACGAGCTCGTCTAAGCTCGCCTAACATGTTAGGTAAATTGCGTACCTATTCGGCGAGCAATAAGAATCCCATTTCAAATGTGCTCCTTTGTGCAATCATTTTCAACTTACCTTTTCTTAATGTTTGTTTGAAATGTTATGCTTTATAGGAAATGGACAAAATTAAGTTCCAGTTTCTTCAATGAAACTTTCATCTGACTTCAACTCCACTCCTCCACCCTATTTAAAAAGGCACAAAGGAGGGGGGCTTATAGATGATCCCTCAAGGCAACAATAAGTCACTCCGCGCACATCTACGCATGTGAGTGACAAACAAAAGAAGGTTGCAGAGGCTAACATTAGGAAGAAGAGGGCTTTAGTTAATGAAAACACCTCTTCACCATCTGACTCTAATGACGGTAGAAATATAGCGAACAACCCACCATCACATATGGTGGTAAAAATTGTTATCCCAAGGAAGAGGAGTACAATCCGCTCCAGGTTCCCACAAGACCATTCTCCCAATGTTACTTCGAGGGAGCTACCAATTATGGCTTCAAGGGTGAACAATAAGCTAAAAGTAATGGGGAGCACACTATTCTAGAGGAGTGCATGTTATCGATAGATGAGGTTATGGGTGACTACCCCACCATATAGGCCATGACCTAATTCCATAAGTTTGAGTGTGTCACAAAAGCCCGGCCCCTATATGTCCTAGTGTGGATTAGAGAGTTTTATGATGCTTATGCCACGACATTGCCCAAGAAGAGGAAATGTGTGGTTTGGAAACTTTTAGAAGAAGTCAGAGTTTTGGGAAAGATGATTTAGTGTGGTCGGACGAAGATTAATTACGATTCTCTTGGTATGGCTAGAAATAAGGCTGAGAGTTATAAACTTTAAATGAAGCACAATTTTGATGCTGAGATAGGGTGGCTAACACCCCTTATTTAAGATATTACTCCATTGTGGTTGGAATTCGAGTTGATGATAGAGAAGAAAGACCTCAACATAATGCCTCGATTTTGGTTTGGGTTCATCAGCAACACCCTTATACCTTCACAAAATGAGTCGATTTTTCGGCTCCCACAAGTCGTCTTGGTGGGGAATATCATTGACCGGGAGGAGATATCATTGAGTTTGAGATGCTCGTATGAGCTAACCAAGATTAGACATTGTTATTGTCACGCCCTGAGGCTACCCCTAGACGTAACACGGGACCTAGGATCACGAGTGACCCCAAGCTAACTCTAAATATGACATATATCAAAAATACTATAAAAGTTATTGAGTAAAACATATATTATGCGGAAGCTAAAATAGTGGATATCTGAAAATGGGGAAAACCCAAATAGCCTGAATATAAGTGAAATAAACTAAGAGTTTAATGTTGACTGACCCAACACTCACTTAACAACTCTAGCTGAATTCGCTACTATATCTGAAAAGCCTCTAAC
>JAJOOH010025867.1:0-12477 GCA_029582605.1 Solanum gracilifrons
TGAATTTTTGGCGTTAATTTTATATTTTTTTCATACTTTTCATATTTTTTATTAATCAATTACTCATTTTCGGGATTTACCAAAAAAATAAAAAAAATTAAAAAAATTATTGTAATTGTTGAATTTAAGGTTACTGTATTTATTTGTAAATTTTTCGCGTTAATTTTATATTTTTTTCATATTTTTCCTATTTGCTATTTATTAATCAATTACTCATTTTCGGGATTTACCGAAAAAAATAAAAATTAAACAAAATTGTTGAAAACGGGTCGGATAGGTTATTTAAAAGAGGGGTGATTTATGGGTCGGATAGGTGTTTTAAAAGTGGGTCGGATAGTTTAGGGGCATAAGCGACCCCTTTCCCTTTTAATATAAATGCCACGTGGTAATGTAAAAATGACGTGGCAATTCCATTTGACATTTAAAGATGACTTGACAATTTCCAGCAGGCCAACTAACACCATAAGGGTATATCTAGACCAAAAGTTGGACGGCGAAGACATGAGTGAGCCAAACTTTAAACGGGGTATATCTAGACCTTTTCGAAAAATTTAGGGGCATATTTGACCCTTTTCCCTTTATTATAAGATTGAATACCTTATCCAAATTTCTTTTAAAGAAAATCAACCAAAACTTTTTACAGTCACAGAAAAATCATATATAAAATTAAAAAGAATGGAGGATTACTTTTAAAATAAAGCCACAAAACAGTTTTGCTTCGAGGCTATTTTATTAATTATATAACAAATAAAAAAAATACCTTAGGAATCGTTTGGTGCACTTTAAAATTATAATTTTTAAACTAATTTATCTCACCTGATAGAGGAGATAACTCAAGTTAGATGTGATATTCATGTACAAAGAACCCATAATATTCATACAAATCAATATAAATGAATGTAAAAAAAAATTGAACTAGCATCTTATACGAACCTATAGGTAGTAAAGTTTCATTTATAAATTCATATTAAATTTTGGATTGATTTTTAAATTCATGATACGTTGATTAAGTTAATTTATTGGCTAATAAAGTGAGATTAATAATTAATTTAAAATTATAAGACTTAAATAAAATCTAAATTATATTTGGGCTAGTTTGTTAAGTTGACAAGACAAGACAAGCCAGACTTATGCTCTTCAAGCTCAAGATCCTCTAAAATTGCTTGAAGACCAAAATAGCCCCCAAAACTCTAGCTCACAACTATAGAAGAAGAAAAGAGGAAATACAGACAAAAAAAAAGTTTTGCTCTTCACAAGTTTTTCGCATATAAAGAAGTCTTCCTCTCCAAGTTATGTGCCGCAAGTTTCCATATGTCACGATCCAAAATGGGTCATGAGTGACACCCAAACTTAACCTTCTAAGTGGGCTAACCAACGAATCCAAACCCCAACTTATATTATTGTTCAACTTACAAAATACAACCATAATGCAGAATCTCAAATCTTATTAATGTAAGAAACAAAAATCACTAGAGTCTATTACATGTCATACCCAGAACCTGAAATTCTTCACATCAAGGACATTCAATTCCCAAATACTAAGTCTGCGAGTATCAAAGAAACCATAATAAATGAATGAAATTATTTGTGTCTGAAAACTAAGGACATCATGTTATAACCGAGAGAATCCAACACGAGCTAGAAGGAATAACTCACCCTGGATTCTGATGTGCTGGAGACTGGTTAGAGCCGAGGGAGAGTCAAAGTCACTAGTACACTTGTTGCACTCCACAAAAGAAAAACGAAGAAAAATACAAGTAGGGGTCAATATAGGACAACATGTACTGAGTAGATATCATCGACCAACTCAAAATAAAAACCAATATGTATTAGGTAATAACATGAAATCAACTATAGCAACATGTGGCAGATAACAAACAACATGAGCAAGTGACAATAACATCAAAGCAAGTACGTAATCAATTCACAATATCGAGGACACACATGAGGACTCAGGACTCCACACCACACTTTTTTTGGGAATTGGGTTCTTTGAGATTGAGTACATTAAATTATTTTAATATGTTTTTCCTTAATTTTATCGTGCTGGAACGTGACACCCGATTCAATAATATCGTATCGGCTCATGGTACGCGACCCAAATATATTGTGTCGGCACGTGGCACTTGATCCAACAATATAGTTAATTCATCATTCTTTATCATCTCTTTCCACTTTCTTAACAATATTTCATCAAGCCTTCTTTATTCAATGCATCACTATAATAGAACAAGTTCAAGATAATGGATTTCGCGGTCTTGAGATTACAGACCCATCACAACAACACATAAATCATCAAAACCACAACAATTAAGTACATAGAAAATTTCACAACAGTACTCAATGACTATAAATCACTATTAATAATCTCTCTATCACATAGAATAAGCCATAACCAACCTCCACCGAAGAACCGAAGTCAAGCAAGCTAATTCTCCAATGATTTTCCTTTTTGGAATTCCTCCATTCGTTTCCAATCTATCAAGTATACAATATTAATGAGAAAACGAGTCTGTAGACACCCATATCACTATTATCTAACCTTAACTCAATAACCCACTCAAATCTATAATCAATTTCTTTAATTTTGATGTCAATGAATATGTCAACTCTCGTATTTTCCAAATTTCACGCCTAGAGTTAAATCTTAATTCTTCCAAATAATATAACTCTTATGAAATTTAATAATACAATACACCTAATATTTAATTACCTATTCTGATATATCAAAACTTAATTTATAACATGAGAACAAAATATTAATATTAAAAATTTGAAGCAACTGGTTACTAAACTAGTGACAGCAAACCATGAACTCCATTCAAATCAAACATAAAGAATTCAAATTAATTAACTTCCTTCTGCTTTCAAATCTAACATTCAACTATCCTTGCCTAAACATAATAATCATTAGCACACCATTGACTCTTAATGGGAGACAAAAGTTTGTCTCCCCCAAATCAACAGTAATCACAGTGTGATCCCTCAACTTGCATTTTTCATTTTATGTATAATCTTATCCCAATATTCAACATAGAGCAACTACTAACGCTAATCAATCAAATACATATAATTAATATGCTAAGAAGAATTAAACGTAAAAGTTTCACCTGAAGCACCCGTGATCTCTCTTCGTTCACGCCCTTTCTGTTATTCTCCTATTTCCCTCTTTTCTTTTCTAAATAAAATAATTATGTACTAAAATTGTTAAATTTTATTATTTTTGTTTTTGCCGATGGGCCAAGGGACATAAGGTATTAAATGTAAATTTCAGACTTGACCCATTAACTACTAACAAAACATTAATTATTTATCAATTACTCACTAACTAAATAACCGTAGTCAAATGAATAGTTCATAATTCTTATTTCAAATTTATGGAAAGGTTCTTTTATGAAAGAAATAGGTCTAGTGTTTAAAACAACCTTACGAATCGTTACATCATATACAAATTTACCTATCATCCTTAGTCTTCCAAGTGGACTCCTCAACTGGACGATTCTTCCACTGTACCTTTACATATGCAATCTCCTTTGCCTGCAACTGGCAGATCTTCCTATCTAGAATAGTTACGAGTTCCTCCTCACAAGACAGATTCTCATCAAATAGAATCGGATCCCAACGAATAATGTAGTTTTCATCATCATGGTATTTCTTCAACATAGACACATGAAATTGTGGGTGCACTCCTGATACCTTGGAGGCAAAACCAATTCATAGGCCATCTCTCCTACATGCCTAAGAACTTCAAATGGCCCAATATATCTCAAACTAATCTTACCTAACTTACGAAACCTTATCAAACCCTTCATGGGTGAAACCTTAAGCAACACTTGCTCTCACTCTAAAAACTCCAAATCCCTAACCTTCCAGTTTGAATACTCTTTCTGCCTACTCTGAGCCGCTAGAAGCTTCTCCTGAATGAATTTCACCTTCTCTAATGATTCCCTCAAAAGATTAGTACCCCAAGGTCTCACCTCAAATGCATCAAACCAACCTATGTGAGACCTACATATCCTCTCATATAATGCCTCAAATGGGGCCATATCAATACTTGAGTGATAGCTATTGTTTTATGAAAACTCCACCAAAGGTAAGAATTGATCCCAATGACCACCAAAATCTATCACGCACGCACGAAGCATATCCTCCAGCATTTGAATTGTTCACTCAGAATGCCCATCTATTTGAGGGTGAAATACGGTACTAAGATCCAATCCAGTACCTAACTCAGCCTGCAAGGTCCTCCAAAAGTTAGAAGTAATCTGCGTACCTTTATCTGATATAATGGAAATCGAAACTCAATGCAATCAAACAACCTCACAAATATAAAATTTGGCTAACTTCTCTACATTAAATGTCACCTTGACCGTAATAAAGTGCGCAGATTTAGTTAACCTATCAACAATTACCCATATAGAATCAAACTCACCTAATGTCTTTGGAAGACCAACCATAAAGTCCATTGCAATTCTTTCCCACTTCCATTCGGGAGTGGGCATTCTCTAAAGTGTCCCTCCAGGTCTCTAGTGCTCATACTTTACCTACTGACATTTCAGACATTGGGCAACAAAATCAACAATGTCACGCTTCATTTTACTCCACCAATAATGTTGTCTCAAATCATAATACATATTGGTCGCACCAGGATGTATAAAATACCTCGAACTAAGAGCCTTTGCAAGAATAGTCTGAGTCAAATCATCAACATGTGGCACACATACCTGCCCCTTAATCCTCAAGACGCCTTCCTCATCAATCATTGCCTCATTAGCCTTTCCTTGCAATACCATATCATGAATTCGGCTTAGCTTCTCATCATCAAACTACTTTCCTTTAATCTTGTCAAGAAAAGAAGATCTTGCCTCCACACAGGCTGAGAATTCTCCTCTCTCAGTTATTTCTAGCCTCATAAAGTCGTTAGCCAGAGTTTGAACCTCTTTAGCCAATGAGCGTCTACAAGCCTGCTAATGGGCTGAATTTGCCATGCTCTCTGTTATTCTATTCAGGGCATTAACTAAAACATTAGTTTTTGCCCAAGTGATACAGAACAGTAGCATCATAGTCTTTCAGCAACTCCATCCACCTCCTCTGCCTCAAATTCAAGTCTTTCTAAGTGAACACATATTGTAAATTGTGATAATCTGTATATACTTCACACTCGACCTCATATATATAATGCCTCCAGTTCTTTAATGCAAATACAACCACATCCAATTCCAAATCATAGGTTGGGTAGTTACATTCATGCACTTTCAATTGCCTTGAAGCACATGCATATATATATTCCTCTCGTGCATTAGCACTACACCTAAACCAGAATAAGATGCATCACAATAATCAATGAAATTCTTACCTTCCACAGGCAAGGCAAGAATCGGTGCAGTAGTCAACTTGGTCTTGAGTTTCAGAAAAATCTCTTCACACTCATCCGACCAAACAAATGGAACATTCTCCTTGGTCAAATTGGTCAGCTAGGTAGCAATGGAAGAAAATTCCTTGACGAACCGACGATAGTAACTAGCTAAACCAATAAAACTCCTTACCTCTGAAACATTAGTATGCTTTGCCTAACTCTTCACTGCTTCAATCTTCTGGGATCCACCATCACTCCATTCTTCAAAAACCATGTGCCCCAAAAATGACATTAAAATAAGCCAGAACTCACATTTGGAGAATTTTGCATAAAGCCTTTTCTTCCTTAACAATCCCAATACCATTCTTAAATACTTCTCATGTTCCTTCCTGCTCTTCGAGTAGATCGGTATATCATCAATGAATACAATAACAAAGAGATCCATATATGGCTTAAAAATATAGTTCATCAGGCTCATGAAAGAAACAGGGGGATTTGTGAGCCCAAAATACATTACTAAGAACTGATAATGCCCATACCTTGTTCGAAAAGCAATCTTTGGCACATCCGATGCCCGCATTTTCAATTGATGATAACCAAACCTTAAATCAATTTTAGAAAAAACACAAGCACCCTATAGTTGATCAAACAAGTAATCAATGCAAAGAATGGGGTAGTTGTTCTTACTAGTTATCTTGTTCAGCTGTCTATAGTCTATGCACATCCAGAAACTACCATCCTTCATATTCACACTAGGGATGGGAGGCCCGTGGCAAGCACGGGCCCAATAGTCAAAATATGATGGCTGTAATAGTATTGTAATATTAACGATTGAAGTGCAAAGCTGTCTGCAGAACATAGATAATAGCATATATTATATTAACATTAGAAATATTCGGAATATGTACAGTAGACAGCAGTATGATGTTGAGTTGAACGATTCGCACATACTAAGTAATGCAATATAAGCAAAATAATATACTACATGCTGCATCATCATATGTAGAGAACACTACTGTTTGGCTGGCCATAGGTAATCTTCGTTACCAAAGAAAATAGAGCATAGGGAGAGTCATTCATTAGATTGTCCCTATCAGAAGCAAAAGCGACAAAATGGTGTGAGGGAGTTCCTGCAATTAGACATTTTCAAGTATGTGAGAAAGTGGAAATATGGGAAGAGATAATTTAATATAGTGCTGAAATTGAAAGAAACGCATGGAATCAGCATCAGACCGATAGATTTGCTGCTTAATTTGTCTGAGGTTAGGCATTAGAGAGAAAACCTGTTCAATTTTTGTGGTGTTGATAAGTCTCTATTATAGCGTATGACATCATACGAAAGTAGAATAAGGAAAATGTAGACGAATGTATGTGTGTAAGTTATGGAGGAAAACATGTAAGCAGGCTTAGTAGTAAACAACTGTAAATTTGTAGAATTCGCAAGCGTCGTGAGGTATAGTTTGCTGCGAAAGTGAGGTGTAGACTAACCTTTTAGACCTTTTTGGCTGGTGTGGCTGGTTCAAACTTTGGCGGTGCATTTGAAGAACCAGCTGCAGTAGTTGTTGCTGCGACTTCTACCTCATTTATTTGTAGAGGTTTTATCTTTTTAGAAGTCCTATCAGTGGTGGTGTGTGGAGCAGGCTGTTTTTCCAAGTAGGAAAGAATGGTCAAAGTTGCATGTGTGGTACTTGAGCTGGCCCAAGATGACTTCCGTAGCTGAATGGCGAATAATTTGTCTGACAACATCTCATGGACATGATTAAGAGACAATGATTGTCGCTGTAAAAGTAAGAAGTTACACCAAGCAGTTTATAGCAAAGCATATGGGGTAAAGTATTTGTGCCGAAGATATGGGGTATTATGAGAAGAAGTGGGTACAAATAGCCTGGGGGAATGAGAGATAACCTTAGTGCAAGTTATTTCGAATATGTCTTCGGCTGTCATGGACAGCAATTTTTCTCCTAGTTCAGCAGAGATAGATGCCGTGGTTGTACCGGTATTGTCAAGAAGATCAACTTGGAAGCTGCAGCTGAAATGAAGGGAAGTTTCAAATATGTGTATACTGTACGGTATAGTTTGCAGCAAGGGTAATGTACAGGGGAGAAGTATATTACCGAGGCACTAAGGCTGTTGTGCGCTTGCATTTTGGACAATCAAAATCCTTTCTATCCTTTGTACGCTTCTTCTGTTTGCATCCTGAGCATTCAAGCACACAAAAGTCTTGGAATCCATCTAAAATGGCCATCTGTGCGTTAACAGAGAGGACTCCCATCTGTGGGAAGTTTTGATTACGTAGGCAAAGCAAGAGAATGAGAAGCTGAATAAGGATAGTGTCAAATGAGCAGGTTCAAGTAGGACCTACAGAAGGTGCTGACGAGATTTCCGCGATAGAGAGAAGTTGTTGCGCACCAGTACTGACTATCATGGGAGCTATAGATGAGCTACTTGAGGTTTTCTCTGATGGACAACTTAAGAGCGCAGTTTTGTTTTCTTTGGCCCTATAGTTAGAACAGATAATGTGTTTAGTAGGGCGTGTAGATGTAATTTGAAGGTATAGAATAAATATGAAATGTTAGTACCAGTTCATGAGTGCGACTGCCTGTGGGTAATTTGGATTCACACGTACTGTGGAGTTGTACCTAGTCTGCAGCGACAACCCTGTATAACACATAGGCTGTATAGTGTTTTCTTATTATGTTAAATAACGTTGGTAAGAAGTTGACGTTATATGTACCGTGATAAGTAGAGATTCCTATACTCCTTCCGAGGATTACAAGCAGATCTGTTGCTGTTGCCATTTGAGACGCAATTTCATATCCTTCTATTTCGCCAAAATCCTCCCATAGAGTGAAGAGAAAGTGTTTTTTGCTGAGAGTGTGACAACATAACGACAGACGTGTAAGTACGAAGATAATGGTTAGAGGATAATTGATGATGTGAACACAGTAAGAGCAAAAGTGGTTACTGATTTGTAACATTTGTAGGAAAAGGCAAAACAGAATGGCAAATGCTACACTTACTGATTGTCACAAAGGGTAATTTCTCGACACCTATGATGACTGCGACCGGCGGTTTTTTGAGGACCACAATGAAGAACGACTGCCAGTATATCTGCACATTTAAAACACAATGAATTGTTGCAAGTCTTGTGCAGCAGGGCAGATGTATATCTCAGGTTGATAAGAGGTAAAACGATGGATATACCTATTTCAGCAGCAGAATCAACCATTAGATGAGGAATACGGTCAAAGGTTGTGATATTTAGCTTTGTTGGCAGCGGAAGGGGTTTTTCAACTGCGTGAGATGGTTTGATTTCTGCAATTACTGTTTCTTTGTCAAGAATCCAGTAAAGCTTATGTATTGGCTTGCCGTATGAAGGGGGAGAGACTTTCACTCTTGCAGTAGAGATGAGGTAGGTATGGAGGAGCTTAAGCTTATCTGCATACTGCTCAGTTTCATCACTGTACATAACAGCCCTAATTTGGCATTCCTGAAAGCAAGAGTTATAGAAAGTTGAGAGTAAGTATGTCGAGACAGAAAGAACAATAGTGATAACAACAAACATAATAATGATCTGACCTCTTCATCTTCCAAAATCAAATTTTGGAATGTACATTTTTTGTCAAGGCTTTCTCTGGGGCGGCTTATTTCGACAATTTGAACTTTGCAAATCCAATCGCGTGTTGCTTGTTCTATTTGGTCAATGTTAAGTCGTAGCACCATGTTTGTAGGAAATATAGGTAAGCAAACAGTAGTATCTATAGGATAACATGAATGTTAAGTCGAAGTACTCGGTTAGTTAATTTTGTATGAACGGGGTTGATCAAATGAGGGGCATGCAACAATATATGAGTTCTCTAGACAGAAGGGGAAAATTATGCAAAGGAAAGAAGTAAACTGTGCAGAACTGTGCTTTGCAGCTCCATAAATGAGCAGTTGTTGTAGAAATAAGGCATTAAGAAACTGTGGTAAGAGCAAGTTAGCACAAAGACAGAAGAGACGGTACAAACGGATAAAAGATAACAGAGGATGTATCATACTATTGACTTTTGTTCCCCTCTTTGTGGGGTAACTATGCATGTGTTATGAGTTCTTTGTCACTGATGAGATACTGCTGTACAATCCTAGAATGTTGAAGGGGGAGTTTGATAATGGGATACAATTGAAGCAGCTACAGGCAGAATGATCAAACAAAGTATACTACTTTAGAGGTGTACCGCTTAGTATTGGCTTGCATGAGATATAAAGTGCAGAAAGATAATAAAGTTTGTATGTTCCAAACACCAAAAAAATGAAGAACAAATGAAAGGAAAAACAACAGTGTTCCCATAGAAGAAGTAGAGTTATGAGTAAATCTGTTAGGGGCCTTTAGTGGAGGCGAGTGAAAACATAAAATCAGTTAGCAGGCATTAATAATGTGCGAGGTACAATTGGAAAAATGTAGTTTCAGCGAAAAGCTGTTACAGGGACAGAAGCTGTTGCTGAATTAAAAAATAGCAACAATTATCTGAGAAAGTTGAGTGAAGGTACTATATATTTCGGAACAATGATATGAAAAACTCTATTCATACAAACTAAACTTTCATGCCACTATTTAAAATTTCCAAAAAAAGGGAAAAAAAAAGGAAAAAAGGGAAAAACAGCAGCTGTCGCGGATGTATTTTGATGATGTTGGGCATTAAGGTAAAAGCATATTCATAGGACCCTGGTATATCTAGGAAATAATGAATAGTATAGAAAGCAGTAAATATGAGCCACGAAAGAGCAAACTGATAAGGGAGGCTATTAGTTTGGGTTTTACATTTGCGATATGAGCACAAATGTAACAGCATAGCAATTGACAGCTAACTAATAACTGTAATTTTGTTACAAAATTTTCCTGTGTTGGTGATAAGCAGAAGATGCAGGAAAAGTTCAAAATGGGAAGGAGGAAAAGATGTAAAGGGAAGAAATAGTACCTGAGAAATGGAGCAAAATTTGTCGTTGAATGAAAGCCTATTCAATTTGGCTTGTATCAGTACTATATATATATTATTATTTTATTATATATATATATCTATATATATATATATATATATGTAATGTAATGTAATGTCTTGTATCAGTAAAAAAAATATATATGTAATAATTATATATATAATATAAAAAAAAACAAAAAATGAAAACACAGAGACACATAAAAAAAAAAAAGAAGGGTATTTCCTCACCCTTATCTAATATGAAAATGAAAATAATATTTTTTGTTTTTTATTTACAAATAGTAGAAATTATAAAAGACAAAAAAAGTACATGTGGCTTGTTACAAATTGATGGGGATTTGCTTGCCAATGAAATTCTGCCAAAGAAGGCAGAAAATCAGTACAGTTGGTAGTCAGAAAAGAGACCAAATGATAACATTTGACTACTTACTGCAATGATTGTGTCTGTTTTTTGGCATAATTTGATTGGTAACATAAATTGGATGAATCTGTATGAAGACAGTTGTAGTTTAATTGTTCTTTCTAAATAAGGATAAGAAAATACTGTGTATGTGTTTATCTATGTATGTATGTATATATATGTACATGTGTATATATATGTGACTGTGTATATATAAAAATTATACACACACACACACACACACACACACACACACACACACACACACACACATATATATATATATATATATATACACAGACGTGTATATCTCTTTCTCTGTATATATAGTATACATATATAATATATACAGACAGAGACAGCCACATGAAATGATGTGTCATCTGGTTAGTATTGTAGGAAAAATAATAAGTTGACAAACACACAAAGATTACTATTGCTCTATTGGTATAACAAAAATAATGTAATTTTCATTTTTCATTTGCACTATATGTTGAACAATGGATCAAAAAACATTTAGAAATTGGGTAAATCATTAGTGCTAACCTGATGTACCATTGTTTGAATTCTTCCTTTAAGAGATTGAATAATATTCTTTGGTCGTATGCTCGACTCTAGCAGGAACCATGTATATTCCTTATGCAGTAGCCCTTCAGTGGGATTAAAGTTTGTAATCTTAGTTTAGAAATGTTTAGAACAAATAAAGCATGAAAGGGATTTTGGGAATAAATAGTCAATTCTGATAGCTGGTGCATTATTGGTACCTCAGCATGTACATTTGGCATCCTTTTTGGTAGTACCTGTTTGTTCACGCAGGATTGCATTCATTTTCTGTTTAATGCTAGACATCTGAGGGCAAGTATTTAGCAAAGTGATTTTATCGAAGGTAATATGTTGGTGTTGAATTAGGGTGAGCGAACACAGAATAACTTAGCAGAACGTACACTGAAGACTACTGCACAAGAGTAATAGGGGTAAAAAAACTATACATTAGGAAAATGCAGAAAGCTGCGTTTGTGAGTGAGAAGTTTGTTCTCTATTTCAGCAGCTGAAGAAGTGTGAGTTTCAAAATGCTACATAAGGTGTAGTACCTGAGCATCTACATTAACGATGAGGCGGCAGCTGATTGAAGGAGTGTGGACAAATTGATTGTTGCAGCACTTTGGTGATGTTCCTATACATTCTTATTATGTTCGTGGTGAGAAGTTGAGCAACCACATTGATCTTTGGTCCAAATAGAAAACAGCTGACCTACAGTGGAAAATAAAGTCAGTGGTTTAGGATATCTATATGTCTATCTTGTGAAAATTAGGAAGAAGAAAAAGTTTAAAGTTGCAATGCAAATAACACAATGTATGGTCTACTTGACTGTGTTCTGTAAAAATGTATGAACTGTCTCGTTCAAATGATGACATATCAAATACAGAAGAGTACAGAAAGCAACTGTTTAGACTGAACATGTGTGGTGTATTGTTAAATTATAAGGAAAGTAAATAGTTTAAATATCTAATATGACAGTGCAAAAAGGACATGAACTTAGTATGTAATTTATTTCTGACAAGGTACATACTTTTCTCATTAGAAGAATTGCTCTCAGTTGATAATTTTATACCATGTCTATGTCATAGATTGCACTTTGTATAATGAAGAAGTCATAGAATTTGATGAGAACTACAACAGAGGAAAAAGTGATTCAACTAATTGTGGATGAAAGAGAGGAAAATGAGGAGACCAAACGCAGG
>JAJOOH010025869.1:0-10829 GCA_029582605.1 Solanum gracilifrons
ATATATATGTAAATATTCTATTTTGAGATTCGAGTTGCCTTTATGGCCATATTTTATAAGTTAAGTTGTTTTGTAATATTGCATTGCATCGAGTTATTCTGTTGAGGTTTCCGCTGGGTTAAGAAAGCCAGGCCAAGGGTTCGCTTGGGGCCAGAAATGGTCTCCGGGTGCCGGTCCCGCCCAGGGTGTAGGCTCGGGGCGTGACAGTATAATATTAATACCAACAATCTTTTCTTTATTAGTCTATTCTATAACGATGTCTTCTTGTTGGTAGAACTTTGTGTATTATTAAATCCACGATTTTATTTTTTAATATTTACAACATACTATATGTAATTTCACAAGTGAGGTCTGGGACCTTACCTCCTACCTTGAGAAGGTAGAGAGGTTGTTTTCCAAAGACCCTCGGCTCTAGTAAAACATATTAAAGCATGAAAAAATAAGCCATTTTAGAAAAAGAAAAGAGTAGTATCAAAACCAAAAAGAATGAACATTTTTATATATTTGGAAGTTTTTTAACTTTCCAATTACCCTTAGGGACATTCTCTTGTAGGGTGAGGCCTAATGATTAATGAATGGGTTGAGAACCATTTAGTGATAGAGTTACTTGGTACCTCGACCAATTCCACGAGATACATGTCATCTCCCACCAGCACCAGGTACCAAGTAACTCTATCACCAAATGGTTCTCAACCCATTCATCAACCACTATGTCTCACCCTACAATAGAATGTCCCTAAGGGTAAAATGGAAAGTTAAAGAACTTCCAAATATAAATATGTTCATTCTTTTTGGTTTTGATACTACTCTTTTCTTTTTCTAAAATGGCTTATTTGTTCATGCTTTAATATGTTTTACTAGAGCCGAGGGTCTTTGGAAAACAACCCATCTACCTTCACAAGGTATGAGATAAGGTCCCAGACCTCACTTGTGAAATTACACATGGTATGTTGTACATATTAACAAATAAAATCGTGGATTTAATAATTTACAAAGTTCTACCAACAAGAAGACATATTTATAGATTAGACTAAGTAACTCTATCACTAAATGGTTCTCAACCCATTCATCAACCATTAGGCCTCACCCTACAAGAGAATGTCCCTAAGGTAAATGGAAAGTTAAAGAACTTCCAAATATAAAAATGCTCATTCTTTTTGGTTTTGATACTATCCTTTTCTATTTATAAAATGGCTTATTTTTTCATGCTTTATTATGTTTTACTATAGCCGAGGGTCTTTGGAAAACAACCCCTCTACCTTCACAAGGTAGGAGGTAAGGTCCCAGACCTCACTTGTGAAATTACATATGGTATGTTGTACATTCTAACAAATAAAATTGTGGATTTAATAATTTACAACGTTCTACCAACAAGAAGACATCTTTATTGAATAGACTAATAAACAAAAGACTGTTGGGATTAATAATATACACAACTACCAATAGGGAACAAACAGAAATGAAGAAAAAAAAGTCAAGCCAAAAAAGCACTTCATCAGTTCTGAATGTGGTGTATGGGCCAACTTTCACGCACTTCAACTAATTCCACGAGATACATGCCACCTGCCACCAGCAACAAGTACTAAGTGACTCTGTCACGAGGTTAAGACAGATGAGGAAGAATCACCTAGTGTTTTTTTACTCCATAGGGAATCATAACACGATATCTCATGGTTCTCAACCACTTCATTAACAACCAAGCCACACCCTTAGCTGCTAAATGATACTTCCATAAAAGTCACATACTTTATTTGACTATAATTTTAGAATATAAAAAAGTTATTGACTTTTTCCTCTTTCTAGTTGTTTAGATAAATTAATCATAGAATAAACAATCAAGCACACCAATAATTGAACAATCCCACAAACGTAATCAGATACATATAGGAATCAATAAAGATCTACATAAAGATTTAAAAATATCCAAACCAGTATGACATTGAAAAGTGTGCTCTGATCAACTTTGACGAATTTAGCATCGAAAGTCTTTAGATCCTCTTTAGTGGTCTTATCTTCTGCTTTAGGAACCTCCACATGGCGCTTGCAATATTCGATGACCTTGTCTAAGATCTTGCTAGTAACATTGGGTTGAGGGATGATGGTGTTATCGTAGTCATCCTCTATCATATGTTTAATTGTCTGCGATTCTAGCGCCACCGCCTCATCGACCTCAAAGGTCTCTCCGTCGAAGCTCCTCAAAATGATCATCTTTGAAGGAGAATTATGAACCGATCAACAGAGCCTAATTGTAGGTTAGAGAGAAGAAAAAGAGGCAAGAGTAAGAAAACCTTGTAGGATTTGCTACTTACATTACTTTTATTTATTTATATTTATATTATTTTTTTAATATTATCCCTTATTTAGAAATGACAGGTTCTTGGACGAACATGACATTACACAATTGGACCAAAAGCTATTTAGATTGTACTATGATGCATTTAATATTTTGCTAATTATGGCCCTATTTGATTGGCTATTAAATTTCATTCATATTTTGGGAGACATCTTTATTCTGAAATATGACACGTGTCTTTATTTGCTTATTCATTATACTTACTACGAAATATAGACCTTAGCTTTCTCTTTCTACTTCCCACGGGTTCAAATATCTCTTCATCTACTCAAAGCTCTTTCATCTTCCATTTTCTAAAAGTGTTGCTGCAGTTTAAGGTATTTCTTCTGCCTTTGTTCTTCTTCTCTCTTCAATTTTCTTTTTGCTCAAATGAAAAAATGAGAATGACAGATCTTATTATGTATTTTGATTCTCTTTTGTTTCTTAGAATAAGTTATGATGAGATTAGTTATGATGGAATAAGTTATTCTAAGATTATTTTTTATTGAGTGTTTGGTTTGTTGTATTCAGAATAATAAATCTTGAGAACAACATATATGTTTACAAAAATACCCTTCATGAATGTGAAAAGTAATGTATTAAAAGTGTTTAAAGGGATATTTTTGTCATTTAGTCATTTTATCCGAGGTAAGTTTTCCCGAGATTACTATACCACCCATCGTAAGGGATAACTTCTCCCGGTACTAATTATTAATCTCGGGATAAATTATCTGGGACTTGACAACCAAACAACAAATTAAGTGGCAGTATAATTTAATCCTAGGACTATTTGAAGTTATCCTTCACACAAAACGACCCCTTAGCACATAATGAGTGAGGTGGCCCATAAGATATCAAATCGAAGATCTTTGAGTCCTCTTTCTAACCCCACCGAGTTTGTTTTAATCCGAGTTCGATGAGGGAGATATGACCGTTTGAGTGTAGCCTCTCTAGATAGGGCCTTTTAACCCGAATTAATGAGGGGTATTTTAGTCTTTTCCTTACCCTCCCCCACTTAGTCTAAGGTGAATTAAACCCAATTTAGGGTGTAAACTGATTAGAATCAGTTTTATTCATCCCCAAAACGTTTAGGGCTATAGAGAGCAGGTTCAAGAGGAGAAAAAGTTCAAAGTTCCAAGCGTTCATCCAAACTTTTGCCAAGAACCTAGTTCTTTAAGGTATGTAAGTTTTCATACTGTTGGGTTCATTCACCCACACGTCAATCATGTTATTTTTATCCCTAATTTTGTTCTTGAGGTTTTAGCTTTATTCCTTGTTAATGGAGTCTTGTTGAATTCTGAGGTGAGGGTTTTGCGAATGAGTGATTGTTTTGGTAGGTTTTTTTCGTAAAATACGATTGTGAAGTGTATAAGAAAAGAAGGTTTGTCTAGCTTAAACACATGTGGAGATATCTATAATATCTGTCTTCCTTCTCTTTTATTGTTCTATTGTCGTTTTATGTTCTATTCAGGGAAACATAGATTGTGCTCTCCGGAAACATAATTTCAATTCTCTATTCAATTGAAAATTCATATTGAAGTATGATACTTTTTTGATATCTGATATTGAATTGGTATATCAATACTGATTCGATCCGAGCTCTTGGAATTGGAATAAATTTGGCAGCGAATTGCGAAATTTTGGTGATCTTCTCTATCTAATGAATGGGGAGTCCTCTTTAAAATCATCCACTCGTAACCTAGCAGATAAAATACATTACATAGCCCAGGGATTGTTGACTTACCCATTTTAACTTTGGCACTGGACGTTCCCATTTAAAAAATTTGTTTAAAGTTTGATTTTTTTAGAGGGCAAGACAATATGAATGTTTTATCATGTTCCATCAATACTCTTAAGGGGTTATACGATATATCCAGTGTGGAAGTAGGCCAACATTTCTATTGGCGAATAAGGGGTTTCCAAATACATGGCCAAGTACCCATGCGCATACCCGCCGAGGCCTGCGTACAAATGCACGCCCCTGCGTGCATCGCCTAAGTGACAATGGCAAGTCCCTACGCACATCACCCAAGCGACATCGGCAGACCCCTGCACACATCGGTTAGGCTACATCAGATGAGGCCTACAAACATGGGAAAGCCCGTTCGCACATCTGCAAAAGAGAAATCTATCGATTCTTGCGCACAAGGCCAGGCCACTGCACAAATTTGTTAGGCGACATCGAAAGAGCCCTACGAATGTCCAAAAAGCTACATCATTTGAGGCCCGCGTAGAACGGCAGGCCCTTCACATCACCCAAGCTACATGCCCACATGACATTGTCTAATGTTATCAATTATTTTTTTGAAAATTTTTATATAAAAAAATATTTTTTTGTTGAAAACTATTTTTTTTATGTGAGTTATTGCCGAAATGTGTATGATGGAGTTTTTCTATTTTTTATATTTTTTTCCTATTAAACTATTTTTTCCAGTAAATTTCAACGTACCAAAAAATAAAATTTTCTTTTTGAAAACTATTATTTTATATTTGAAAGTTATATGTGCAAGCGGAATCGTGTTTGGTGGTTTTTTTTTTCTATTTAATTATTTTTTTCAATTTCAAAATTCTGACTAATTGTTACACAGTCAGTGGAATGATGCACAGTAAACATGAGTTTCTTCTCCATTGGTAGTTGCACAGAAGATTAAGTTTTACGTTGGTTCTTGTATCATGTCCGAATGTAAGACAAACGAAAAGAGAATCTAGAGAACCTCAACTTAATTATTCCTTCAATCCGTTGGGGTTTAAATAACTAAGTGTGCATATTCTAAGAAACAAAAAAAAGAGAATCAAAATACATAATTTTAGGCGTAAATCAAGCTATACTATATTTACAAGATCCTAGAATATTTACGAGATTCTAACACTAATGTTGTCTTCTGATTTTGTTCATAGTATATCATTTTCTTTTATGAGATATCTAAACTTGTTGTTACTGATTCCACATTTGTTTCGTTTCAGGGGGTTACTTGCATGGAATAACTGGTTTAACCTATGGTGTAGATATTGAAAGAATAAGATGGATGGAAATTTTGCTGGTAACTCTGATATTATTTGTTTTGCTTTTTTGCTATCCTGGTATGATATGACTAGATTAGCTACAAGATTAATGTTGTTTCATAAAACTAGCATTGCTAGTTGAGATGAGTGTCGTCACATTGCCTCCACTGACTTCTTTTGCTTTGTAGCCATGTTTCTTATCCTTCCTAAGTGGTTGGTAAGTCTTCCTTAGTTAGACTTCTAAATATCGTTTCCGCTTGTACCCCTAGTTCCTCTGCTTTAGCCTGTGAAGTATTGCTCTTGTTGTTCTTTTTAGTTTTGGTGAAAGTTCCTATATGGATTAACTTCCTATTTAGCTATTTTTGTGATAGATGTTGATTCTTCAAGACTAGCATCCTAACCTGGTTTCCTGATTATTATAAGAAGTTTTCATTTTCTTGTTAGAAGGATTACTAGTAACTAGGTCAATAGATAGGTGCAGATGAAGAACTTATGCATGTAACTTGTTCAGAATATTATACATTTCTTTTCATTTATGCAGAGAGTAGTTGTTGGATATATTACATCAGCTTGTGCCAGATATGGCTTCCATGTCAAGGGATGAAAAGAGTTGCCTTTTTCAAAAATTATATTTGGCAATGGTATAACTACATCCCTGATTTTCATGTAGATTTTTTTGTTTGGATTGTGCAATTATTAGGAGTAATAATATATCTTCTATTTCCGCCATTATGAAGGTATTGCTTTGGAAACTGAAAAGGAAGAATATAGATCAAGTATGTTAACAACGTTGATTTTCTTTTTCCTTTTGATAAATGGAACGTAGTCGGATAAATCGAGAGGTTTAACTATTTCTTATTGTACCAAGCAAAATCTTAGTCGTGGGCCATTTTTTTTCTTGGTGGAACCATAAGTGTGTCTTGTCAACTTCTCATAAGTTGGTATCTATCCCCTTTAAGTTAGATAAAATTCTAGCTTGTCGCTGATGGTACAAAGTCTCAACCTAACTACTTGGACTAGGCTTCATTGATTATTCACAGGTAGATTAAATAGGCAAAATAGGAGAAATTTGTGTGGTTTTATTGGAAAAGTAGTGAGTCCAAGCAATGATATTGACAATCTTATTATCGATCTTCCTTTTATATAGTGTTGTTTCTTGTCCTCTATGGTTATCACTGTCTTTAGTTTTACGTAACAACATTTTACTTCATTTTTAGGTGTATCATTTGGTGATCTTCTCTATTTAATGAATGGGGAGTCCTCTTTAAAATCATCCACTAGTAACCCAGCAGATAAAATACATTACATAGTCTAGGGATTGTTGACTTACCCATTTAGTGATTTTGGCAATGGACGTTCCCTTTTAAATTTTTTGTTTAAAGTTCGATTTTTACAAAGGGCAAGACAATATGAATGTTCTATCATGTTCCATCAATGCTCTTAAGGGGTTATATGATATATCTGGTGTGGAAGTAGGCCAACATTTCTATTGGCTAATAAGGGTTTTCCAAATACATTGCCAAGTACCCCTGCGCACATCAACCGAGTCCCGCATACAAATACACACCCATGCGTGCATCGTCTAAGTGACAATGGCAAGCCCCTGCGCGCATCACACAAGCGACATCGGCGGACCCCTGCACACATCGGCTAGGCGACACCGGACTAGGCCTACACACATGGGCAATCCCATTCGCACATCAGCAAAGTGAAATCTATCGATTCTCAGGCACAAGGCCAGGCCACTGCACGAATTTGTTAGGCGACATCGACAGAGCCCTACGAAAGTCAAAAAAGCTACATCATCCAAGGCCCGCGCAGAACAGCAGGCCCTTCGCATCACCCAAGCTACATCTGCATAGCCCTCCGCACATCGGTTAGGCGACATTGGCCTAGGCCCAAACACAACGGCAGACCCTTGCGCATATCGACCCAACAACATCAGACGATGCCCACGCACAAGCGCAAACCCATGCGCGCATCACCCAAGCGACATCGGCCAAGGCTCCCCTGCCCACCTGACTTTGTCTAATGTTATCGCTTATTTTTTGGAAAATTTCGATATGAAAAAATATTTTTTTGTTGAAGACTATTATTTTTGTTATGTGAGTTATTTGTGCAAGTCTAAATGTGTATGATGGAGTTTTTCTATTTTTTATATTTTTTTCCTTTTCTGGAAAATTTGAACGTATAAAAAAATAGCATTTTCTTTTTTAAAACTATTATTTTTATATTTGAAAGTAATATGTGCAAGCGGAATCGTGTTTGGTGGTTTTTTAAATATTTTTTTCTATTTAATTATTTTTTTTCCAATTTTGAAATTCTGACTAATTGTTACACAATCAGTGGAATGATGCACAGTGGACATGAGTTTCTTCTCCACTAGTAGTTGCACAGAAGATTAAGTTTTATGTTGGTTCTTGTATCATATCTAAAGGTATGACAAATGAAAAGAGAATCTAGATAACCTCAACTTAATTATTCCTTCAAGCCGTTGGGGTTTAAATAGCTAAGTACTATACATATTCTAAGAAACAAAAAAGAGAATCAAAATACAAAATTTCAGGAGTAAATCAAGCTATACTATATTTACAAGATCCTAGATTATTTACGAGATTTTAACACTAATGTTTTTTTTTATTTTGTTCATAGTATATCATTTTCTTGTATGAGATATCTAAACTTGTTGTTACTGATTCCACATTTGTTTCGTTTCAGGGGGTTACTTGCATGGAATAACTAGTTTAACCTATGGTGTGGATATTGAAAGAATAAGATGGATGGAAATTTTGCTGGTAACTCTGATATTATTTGTTTTTCATTTTTGCTACCCTGGTATGAGATGACTAGATTAGCTACAAGATTAATGTTGTTTCATAAAACTAGCATTGCTATTTGAGATGAGTTTCGTCGCATTGCCTCCAACGACTTCTCTTGCTTTGTAGCTACGTTTCGTATCCTTCCTAAGTGGTTGGTAAGTCTTCCTTAGTTAGACTTCTAAAGACTGTTTTTGCTTGTGCCCCTAGTTCCTCTGCTTTAGCGTGTGAAATATTGCTCTTGTTGTTCTTTTTAATTTTGGTGAAAGTGCCTATATGGATTAACTTCCTATTTAGCTATTTTTGTGATAGATGTTGATTCTTCAAGAGTAGCATCCTAACCTGGTTTCCTAATTATTATAAGAAATTTTCATTTTCTTGTTAGAAGGATTACTAGTAACTACGTCAATAGATAGGGGAAGATGAAGAACTTATACATGTAACTTGTTCATTCAATTACTTGTTTAGATTATACATTTCTTTTCATATATGCAGAGAATAGTTGTTGGATATAGTATAGCAGCTTGTGCCAGATATGGCTTCCATGTCAAGGGATGAAAAGAGTTGCCTTTTTCAAAAGTTATATTTGGCAATGGTAAGATAACTACATCCCTTATTTTCAGGTAGATTTGTTTGTTTGGATTGTGCAATTATTAGGAGTATTGCTTTGGAAACTAAAAAGGAAGAATATAGATCAAGTATCTTAACAGCGTTGATTTTCTTTTTCCTTTTGATAAATGGAACGTAGTCAGATAAACCGAGAGGTTTAACTATTTCTTATTGTACCAAGCAAAATCTTAGTCGTGGTCTAGTTTTTTTCTTTGGTGGAACCAAAAGTGTGTCTTGTCAACTTCTCATAAGTTGGTATCTATCCCCTTTAAGTTAGATTAAATTCTAGCTTGTCGCTGGTGGACGTCAAACCCATGACATGTTGGTACAAGGTCTCAACCTAACTACTTGGACTAGGCCTCATTGGTTATTAACAGGTAGATTAAATAGGCAAAAGAGGAGAAATTTGTGTGTTTTTATTGGAAAACTAGTGAGTCCAACTGCAATGATATTGACAGTCTTATTATTGATCTTCCTTTTATATAGTGTTGTTTCTTGTCCTCTATGGTTATCATTGTCTTTAGTTTTACCTAACAACATTTTACTTCATTTTTAGGTGTATCATGTTCCTATTGTCTTCTATATATTGTGGGCTGTTATATGGTCTATATGTCCTTGACTGGCAATTCAATGTGTCGCAATCAACAGGAAGCACCATTTATGAATTAGCAGTTGTTTGCCTTCTATTTCCCTTAATCTGAATTGTATTCTAAAAAGTAAAAACGATGTGACTATGTAAGTTGCTCCAAGCAACACGTTAAGAACTCTGCAGAATTGAAGCTTAAAGATGAATGTGATGAGTCATTACTGCTTTGAGTGATATCAGTACTAATATTTCTACCTTTGATGAAGCAAGTAAAACTCTTTCTCAAAGTCAAGAACTTTTGTGATCAATTCTTATCCTTTAGAAGCTTATAATTATCACTTTAATCCAATAGATCCTTAAAAATGACTAATCCCTTGTTACCGCTTTGTGTATGACCAGTTCATTCCTAATTGATCGACATTGGAGAACTTTTTCTAACAGTTATCTTATATTTGTAATATAAGATGGTAAGTTATCTTAAATAGGTAAAATGTTCTGTTAGAGGAGATCTTAGACCTGCATGTAATCTGCTGGAATGATTGATCGCTATAATCTTGGAATAGATCACTCTATGCAAAACCTGTATATAGAAATATGAAGGTAACTTTATACTGAACTGCACCGCTGACATGCTTATGTCCAGACCTCACAGTTAGCCCCTTCATGACCAATATTAATCTTTCACAGGAATGCAATTGATCCAACAGTGACACAGTTTCTGAGAGTATGCCCTCTTGGTGTCATGCTGCTTTTGATCCTGAAGGCATTGTAAGGTAACAACCTATCATATTTGTCTATTACAAGTCAATATGAGTATCAATGTGTCTACCACTTGTCATACTTATATCCTTAAGAATGTCTAGGGCAAACTTACACTATGAGATGGCAATACCTCAATGCCTAGAGAATACCTCAATATGCCTAGGTCCTTCATCTGGAAATCTAGTAATCACTCATTCGTATTCTTTATTAATGTGGTCATGATATTTCATTAGTTTTGAAGCATACTTGATATTTCATTAATTTTGAAGTATACTTGATATTCATGGATAAAAAATAAATTAGTAAAATTTATGATTTTATTTAGATTTTCTTAAGTAGCATGCAAAGAGGAAAGTTGATAACTAATATTAGATGAACAAAGTACTAAATAAAGATATTGTAGAAAATTTGGGTCCACCCATAAAGGAGTCCGAAGTCAAAAGGGTAAAAAAAAAAAATTTGTCAAAAGTTTCAAAATGGTAACAAAATTCATTTTAGAACCAAAAGGACAACTTTTTAACGGTTGAACTAACATCGTTGAAATTAGGTTGACCGCCGCAAGGCGCGAAACTGCCATGCACCTTACAAGGCTCTGACGTCTGCACCTTGTAAGGCCCAGGTACTGAGCGACCTCTAAAAGCAGTCATTGAACAATAATTCCGAGTTAATTTAGAGTATGGCTTAAAAAGGGAAAAGGGGTACCAGAGAAAATAGTAAATAA
>JAJOOH010025870.1:0-13662 GCA_029582605.1 Solanum gracilifrons
GAAAAATATAAATAATTATCATAAAAATAAGAAGTAATGAATATTAGTATACATGATATTAAAAATAATGTAAATATACATAAATGTGAAAAATGATATATACAAAGGGTTTAAAGGGATATAGTTGTCATTTTCCTATTCTATCCCGGGATAAATTATCCCGGGATTACTATACCACCAAATGGGAGGGATAACTTATCCCGGTACTAATTCCTAATCCCGGGATAAGTTATCCCAAGCTTTCCAACCAAACAAGGAAATAAAGGATACTTAAACTTTATCCCGGGATTAACTCTCCCTATCCCTCACACCAAACGAACCCTAAGGGCATTAGTGTCCTAAAAGTATAATGGAGGGTATTTAGATACCATTTATGATAATTCGGGGGTATGTTTGTCCTTTTTCCCTTAAAAAAAACTAAAATTGATTTATTAATAATAGGAAAACGGTCAAATATACCCCCAAACTATAGTAAATGGTATGGAGATACCCTCCGTCATACTTTTTTGGGACATTGATGCCCATGCCGTCCAAAAACTAGAGCATAGATACCCTTTATATTAACGGACATACACCTGTCATTATCTTATCCACCGCCTGGATATTTATTAAGTATCGGATTGATGGATAAGATTGCGCCACGTGTCCCTATTTAGTCTTCCGTTAGAGTGAAGGACATATATGCTCTAGTTTTTGGACGGCAGGAGCACCAATATCCCAAAAATATGACTAAGGATATCTGCATACCATTTACGATAGTTCGGGGGTATATTTATCTTTTTTCCCTTAATAATATTATGAGCAACTACCAACTCCAAATTTCGAGAAAAAGTCAAAATATAAAAAGATGAATAACAACTCAACGTGGACTATATCTAGAAAAAATTTCATATCACCGTTAGCAACATGCGAATAATTAAGTTATATATAATGATGGTAACCATTGGATAACATTGATCATAATTGATGAAGGTCTTTATTAGTTCATTAAAGAATAGAGCGGATACTTTCCTTTGGTCTAGTTTATTATTGGCTCATTCATTAATTATTATTTATATGGTACGTTAATTCAATATTAATCAATTAATGGCCCATGGCCATAACGTGTCTCATCGAAAAATCTTTTAAACAAAATATTGATGAAGAGAAGATATGTGACAAATTAGATCAACAACTATGTTTGAATAATACGTTTTATGTCTCTTTTAATTTGTTTATACTCATTTTGTACAATGAAATTTGTATTAATTGAACTTGGTTAGAATGTAGCAAAATTATCTCCTTTCTTCAAAATTATAGTATATAGTTTCATTAGTACTTCTTTCATCCACTATATATACCAAAAATAGATATTTACTTTTACTTGTTCAATTTTAAAATTTTTAAAAAGAAATTATCGCTTATTTCTAATGTATTCTGCTTATTAACTACAGTTATTTTTCAAAGCATTTCTCAAAGTATTTAACTTATGAGTATATTCAAAAAATGATATAATAAAATTATCATTTTATTTAATTGTTTGATTTGCTTCTTAAAGGTATACCAAGTTGATTCGGACAAATAAAATAATGGAGAGAGGCAGTATACGTTGTTATCTGAATTTTTAGGAGAATACAATCTAGCCTCCTTAATTAGAGTTGGCGTTGGGATATGATTCAGGTGCTACTTCTATATATGATTTGATATTGAAGGTCAAATTAGTCCACCAGGCCTATAATATTATCAATTTGCTTATTGCTCATTTTGTTGAAGAGAATACAATAAATATAATGATAAAGAAGAAAATTTTATGGTAGAAGATAGCAATTAATTAATTAAGGTGTCGATTCTCCAATTGTTAAGTTGTCAAAGTTGAGACCCGCAAATAAATATATTAACCTAATTATTATTTCGTGATTGGAGTAAGAAAGGGAACTTATTGTTATAAAATAAAGACCGTGTTGTAAAATAAAATAAAAACTAATGCAAGAATAAACTACACAACAAGAAGAGAGGGCAGAGAAAACTATTAATTTTTCACTTGCTTTTGTTATTTATGTTGTTATAAGAAGAGGGGTATATATAAGTGTATATACTTGGACATCAAGTTTATAATATACAGTTAGCTAATATAAAACACATAACATATTGTGTGTATTTTTATCTTCATATTTATCTTATAACATAAAATATATTTATGTGGACATTCATTTTACAACACGTTATCTCATTAATCAGATATTTTCTACGACACAAAGATAAATAATTAACACCCCCTCTTCTATTTATTCTCATGAAGATATATAACACTTTGATTAATTGGGGATATTTTAATAAAAAATAAATAAATATATTTTCTACAAAGAAAATTGCAGCAAGTTACTTCTCCCTTGATGAACAACAGTAAATTTAAATGGATTTAACTTGTATATATTGTATATTGATTGTACAAATTTGTTATACTATTATAAGCCACTCTGAGAGTAGTTAAGGATAGCTATTCCCTTTCTTTTTCCTTTTTAAATTAAATTTGCCTTGGGTAGCAAGGGATTTGATTTGAACTCTTACCTCGTAAATTAAAAGGTATAAATCAAAGAGAAAGGGGACATGATTACCTTTCTTTTTTATTTTTTTTATAACTTATGTAAATAATTAATTTGTTTTATAATATATTTGTCAAACAATTTTAAAGATAGTGAACCCCAAATCAAAATAACAAGATATATAAGAAATGACAAAAAGAATCCAAACTAGCAAACATCACAATTACAATTTTTTTGGAGGTATGGTTCGGTCCCTCTTGTGTTTCCACCTTTCTGATGAAATACAACACATTTAGGCGATAGCCTATTAATTTTTTTTAAAATCACACTTACAATTGAAAATAAACAAATTCTTGAAACAATTATTTCATCAGCACTTCTTAATTAGTTCACCTTCCTGCAGTTGACACGAATTTGGCCTCGCTTTCCGGTCAATGGCTTGATATCACCCATCTTAATCATAGACTCAGCAAAATCTTTCGAAAACATTCCTAAGTTTTTACTGTATTTCTCAACAAGATCATCGGTCTTTCCTCCACTAAATAGTGCTTGATCAGAATGTAAAAGCCCTTTCTTGGACCTTAAGTCACTAAAATATTTTGAGTCGAAAAGAGCCGGTGTTGGATCAAGTGGAGCAAGATTGGAATCACCTCCACTACGTGGACAATTTGCTTGGCGTTGTCTTCTAAAGGTGGGATCAACGTTAGTCTCATTGTAGATGCGATTCCTGAAGGTGAAACATTGAGCAAACCCTAGTGTATGGGAACCGGAGAGAGCAACGAGGTCTTCCTCATCCAAACCTTGCTTCTTAAAGTTTTTGATAAGTGCAGGTAAGTCCATAAACGGAGTTGGAATATTGTCATTGGCCGCGGTTCTACTTGCTGTAGTCGAGTCTCTTCTTCCGAGTTTCACTTTCCAACTTGGTCCATGTAGCTGTTCATGTAAAAATATCATGTTAAGAAACAAATTGATAATTAAGCTAGAGAATAAGTATATATATTTTATCTTATTTTATGATAACAAGGGAGTAGTAATAATACGCACAGCAACTACGGAGTCACGAGCTGCAACAGCTAAGATGTCAGCACAAGACACAACTGGACGTCCACAAACTTTATCAACCTCTGATTTAATTTTATCAATCACCTCAAATCCTCTAGCTGAATTGTTATTAGCACGAGAAGTCTTTTCACTATTAATAGTAGAAGTTTGATCAAGAAGAATCGAAGCATCACAACCCTGCATTTAGAAAGAAGTAGAATAATTAATAACAACGTACAAAGTACCAAATATTAAGTGGGCCGGGAGATAAAAAAAGAAACTCACATTAACGAAACAATCATGAAAATGTAAGCGTAGCAAAGAAGCACCCATTCGTCTCTCTTTTCTGACTGCATCCTCAACAACCCGTTTAATGGTTGGTAAAGCTTTGGGACAGATATGGTGGTAGAAATCATCGGACAAGTCCGAAAACGCCATGCCTGCTAGAGAAAACATGACTAACACATAAATAAAGAGAAATCTACGAGAAGCCATTTTTTTAATGAAGTTGTACACTTCTATTTGTTGTTAATGATTATGAGTGATGATAAATGAGAGTAATATGTGGATGTATTTATAGGTCAATAAAAATGTCTACGAATGAGCCAACTTTGACAATTTCTAATTAAGAGGACAATTCATGCACGAAATGTTCAGACTATATAATTTATATCAATTATTTTTAATGCAAATTAAATTGGGGCTGCGTCTCTCGTTTTATGATAAATAGTTAAAATATAACCTACTACTTTGGAAATATCTTAGATTAAACCATATCAATTTTGACTTGACAATTATATGATTGTACATTACGTTGTAGTTTCCTCTTTGTGTAGCGGGAACATTTTTTTAATGATTTTATCTACTGGATTTTGTGTGTGGTTGGTGTGTGGTGGGGGTGGGGCTGCGGAGGAATATTGCAAAACCAATTGAAAATTTTTAAAATTATTTCTTCCCTCCAAAAAAAATATATTCTTAATTATTTATTAAAAACATATATTAATCAATATATTGCATTGAATAGGCCAGTAAAAGGGGGTAAGACATTTTCTACTAGAGTTTCCTGTTTATAACAATGCTCGAATAGAAGCTAGTAACTAAAGATAACAAACAATTGAAAACTAAAGGTGTGTTCGGTTGGTCAAATATATTAAAAAAATATTTTTCTATGAAAACAAGTTTTTAAAAATGAGTTACCTAATGAAAGTAGGGATCCACACAAGTTTTACTAATGACATTCCACATTGATTGTGTCCTTTTCTTCCTCCAACAGACCTTAATTTCACCCCACATTAGCCCCTACCTTCCCACCCTCACCTCTCTTTTTTTTTTCATTATAAGCTATTTCACTCTGAGTTATGAACACTCGAAGGTGATGGAGGTTTGACTTTGACTCCTACCCTGTGTATTGATAATTATGGTTACATAAATGGAGGGAATGCGAGCCTTACCTCCACAACACATGACCTCTCACAGTATTTTTTTGAATTTATATAAATATTTAAGGATAATAATTTGTGTGCTTATCTATACTAAACACTAAAAAATAAGTAGAAAATTCATTTATTCTCTAGAAACATTTATAAGAAAACATTTCCTTTATACCGAACACACCCTAAGAACCACTTTCTAAAAGGATATATAGCCAAAAGATTTACTTCATGAGAATGGTTATTTTGATTGATATTATACGAGGAAATTGTTAAAGACATATATAATGAAGTATTATAAATATGTTAGATTAACGATTTAAATTCGTAGATGAGATGATCATATATTATCGACATTAGGGGTGTACAAAATGAACCGAAAACCGAACCAAATCGCAAATCGAGAAAAAAAAAACCCGACTAGTGGTTGGTTTGACTTGGTTTGGTATTGGAAAAAAAACCCGACTATATTTTGGTTGGTTTGGTTTTAACTAAAAAAAACCAACCCGAGACCAAACCAACCTGACATTATATATATAATTTTAAAATTTTATTTTATACATAAAATATTTACTTTGATATAATTTTTAAATATTTCTTATATTTTTTCATAGTTTTTATCTACTTAGAATTCTGAATGGTTCAATAAAGATTATAGTCTACAGATGTTGGTAATTATAATAAAGCTTAAATCAAAATCAAATTAATACTAATGCAAAAAGAAAATCAATTCAACACAAAGAATGACAAAAATAATGAATATTTGTTCTTTGGTTTTACATTGGTTTAGACAATTCAAATACATAATAAAATTTTAATTTCCTTTAATAATTAGTCATGTAACTAATACTTATTAAACTTATTTTAGCATGATTTAGTACTTTTAAATTGTGATCATTTTAATTATGACTTGTTAATTTGCAATATTTGTTTTACGCGATTTCATTATTATTATTTTTTTGTTGGACATATTTTGTGTTATTTTCTTAAGAAACACCTTAGATAGTTGTTGTCACGACCCAGACCGTCGTGATTGGCACCCACACTAACCCTCCAGTGGGAGAACCACTACTACAACTCAAACCAAGCAACTAAACAAAAACTAAGGCATTTAAGTACACGAAAGCAGGAAAATACTAAGGAAAGAAATAGAGTTCCCATAAACTCTAACAAAAGTCTAACATTAATAAACTAAAAATGCGGAAATTCAATCCCTAGAACTTGAAAGTCAATGTACCAAAACTCTACTAACGACAAGTCTAAGAACAAGGGGTATAACCCCGAAACTAAACCACACCTTAAACCAATAGTCTGAGTCTGAAAAGAATGGACTTAAACAAGAGAGATGCATGGCAGCCCGAAAGAACTGGCTCACCCTTGAATCCGCTCACGCTGAATAGTCACCTAGCTGAGGTATATCAATAGCCACCTAAAGATGCCATGTACTCAACAAAGAAAGAGCAAGTGCAGTATCAGTACACAATCACAGTGTACTGGTAGGATCACGCGGTTATCCCAAAGATGAAATATACATAAGCAGTCACAACAAAGTAAAACACGCATATACAATATTACTCATCACATACCAATAACGCACAATTTCACAAATCTCAAGAGATACAATTATCCTTTTAAAGCAACATGTAGTCTTCCAATATCAATCATCATTAGATATGATACGTAATCATCATAAGTTTATACACAACATAATTCAATGGTCCTCTATGGGAACCCAATTCAATGGTCCTCTCATGGAACCCAAACTCAAACTGTTAGCATACCGATTCGTGGTACCTGATCCAAGTTAGTGTGCCGGAACGTGGCAGCCGATCCCATGTTTATGTTGAAAAGTGGCAACCGATCTCATGTTTATGCCAGAATGTGGCAACCGATCCCATGTTTATGCTGGAATGTGGCAACCAATCCATTCAATAAGCCACAATCACAATCATAATGTATATTCTCATAATCATACAATCAAGTGTTGATTCATGGCATACAATAATTCGTTCATACTCAATTACATTAGGTGTGATCAATATATTTCATTCACATACATACATGTTTTACAATGAAGCAATTACAAACATATATCACACAAACATGAAATCACAACCATCACCTACCTCAAATCCAAGCTTGAATCCCCTAATGCACTTGAATCTTCCCTTTCTGGATTCTTTCCGCTTGTTCTAGGTCTACAAACAACAATTTATATGCAATGATCAACAATCAAAGGTCTAATTATCCGAATTATAACGAACTCAATAACCCTAAACCAAATTCATGATCCCAATTATCCAAATTAGGGTTGTTTCCACTATAGATTCTATAACAAATCCCTCCCCCATCAATACTCACCCATTCTATTACGTTCTACAGATCGAAAAACGGATTCGGGGAGTGAAAAACTTACATTTAGCCTCAAGAATGGTGAAAACTGAGTAGGAGTCGCCTGGGGTTCGTTCCTTAGCTATAAAAGTTGAAAAGTGCTTAATGAGGTCATTTAGGGGTATATTAACGACTTTAATTAGCGTCAAACCCTCCACAACGGCCACCACCCCGCTACAGCGGCCCCGCCATAGCGGCAAAACCCATCGCCAAAACGGCATTCTCGAGACAAAGAGCTAATTCAAGAGTTTCAAAATTCTCATTTCACAACACACCACTAACCCACGACGCTCAGAAAATACCGTTCACGCTAAGATCGATTTCGGGAGTTCTACTCACCCGAATTCAATTTCGTAAAGTCGTACAGATTCCTTAACCACTTATCTAACCACTCATGTAATCAAAATCATAAATAATTCACCCAATTGCTACCAAATTTCCCTAGACCTCACTAACTTCGATTTCGTCCAAATCTGGACTAGGCTAGGAAATCTCAAGTTACTACGAAAAAGTTTTTTGGCCCCAATTCTTTCCCCATTGGATTTTCTATAACGACGGGAACAGGTCGTTACAGTTGTATTTTGGTAGGACTAAAGAAATATTTGAAGTACAAGTAAATTATATGTTTGTATGAATACTTTACCTGAAAAACCTGAAAAAATCTGAAAAAAGCAGAGGTTGAAAAATCCGAGTTTTATTGGTTTAGTTTGATTTATAGATTTAAAAATCTGACATAAATGGTTTGATTTGATATTTGAAAATCTCAAACCCACCTGGTCATGTACACCCCTAATCGACATGATATCAGAGGAAGTATCATGTGAACCAAGTGGTGTGTTGATCACATAACTAACTAAATAAATGTGTTTTCTTTCGGATAGCCTAAGCTCCCATGAGATATATAGTCATATAATTCGAAAGAGTAATTAAAGAGTTTTGCACATTAATTAATAACATTATATTACATGAAACTACCAACTCTAGATTTGAAAAAGAAAAGGTCAACTTAGCTTCTCTAAGACAAAACAAAAGATAATCAAGAATAGTTGACTGATAATTATCACAGTTCGTTTTTATTGGATCATTCATTAATTATTTATAAGTTAATTCAATAGTAATCAATCATATGGCACCTTGCCGTACAGCACTCACCAAAACTATTTTTAAAAAATAAATGTTGAAAATATTATGCAATCAGTAGATCAACAACTATGTTTGAATAATATGTTTGGTGTATCTTTAATTTTGTCAACGTATTAATCAAGGTTTTAATAGTATCATGTTTCTGCATGCATGAACATATATTAATTGGAAAATGAGACTGATGAAAAACTGTACTAAATTGAACTCGCTAGAGAAATGTCATAAATTTAGGTCCTTAATTATACACTTATTAGTTTTAGTCCTTTAAATATTTAAAAATTTATCAAATAATTCGGTCTTTATCTATTTTTTTGTATCAATTACTTAGGTTTATATTTAACGGAAATTATGCTTCTGTAATATTAAATCTTTAACCTCTTTTTTCAGTTGTTTTTATTTCTATGCTACTTTTTCTTTAAATTACTCTTGTGAAAAAGATCACAACCTCAATAATTCAAAATAAAATTTATGAAAAAGGAAGATATTAAATATTAATCCTAATTTTATTCAAAGAAGGATAAAATGAAGCATATTATTGTTGTTAATGATTTGCTAAAAATAGATTAAATTTGACAAAAATAATTTTTTTTATCAGCTAAACTAATTAATTGTAGATAATTCCAAAGCCTGTTCTAGACTACTTTTGCTAGAGTCACTACAAGAAAAGTGTGAATTACATGGGAATTTTTCTGAGAATTAATATGAAAAATTGCAGGAAAATAAGTTTCCTACCTAATCCCCATGTAATTCACACTTTTGTTGTAGTGAGTTCCATTGAACTCAATGGTACATCATGTGTGACTGTTTGCTGGATGAAATTATAAGATGCACATCCAATTCGATCTGGATGTAATTTATATATTAAAAAAATGTGTTTGGCCAAAAATAAAAGTGCTTATAAGTAGAAAAGTTATATTTTTTGTTATTAGCGGTAAACTATAAATTTATATTTCCTTCTGAAAGTAAAGCAAAATATTAGTACTTTTTTAATTTTAAAGTATTTGTCCAATATATTTTAACTTGATAAGGAGTCTAAAAAGTTAAAAAGGACTTTTGAATCTTGTGTATTTAAATTAAAGATATGTTAAATGTATTAAAATGTCCTTTAATATTATGGTCTTAACATGCGATCGATGTGAAAAGTTGGAACTAATTAAAGAGTTGCTAATTAAAAAGGTAATGAGACAGCTTTTAAGCGGACTAAAAAGAAAAATAGAACAAATAAATTTAAATGGAGAAAGTAACATGTTTAAGACAAAATTATCCTCACTAATTGATATTTACTATATATTGTCTCGGATTAATTTGACCCATATATATCTCTCGCGTATAAATATAGTTTTTTTTTTTATATTTAAAAAAAAAAAAAACTAAAGGTATGAATTGGGATGGAGGGAAAAGAAATTTGTACTAAGTTCGTTTGTCCCTCATTGGTTAGGAATAGGAGAACTTTTGTGATTATATATTTAACACTTTCTCTAACTCTTAAAAAGTTTGAGAAGAGCTTCATATTGATGTTTGGTGAAATGATTTGATTGTGCTTTAATCCATGATTGTATTAGAAATTGAGGTTTTTATATACCCTAAAGTTTCTAACATGGTATTTTTTCGATTTGAGATTCGATTCGTGCTAGGTTTTGGCTGATTTTTATTGCATAAGCTTTTTACATCAGGGATAAATCAATTTTAAATTTTGGCCTCGAGGCTCTTTGTTGATTTTTTTACTCGATTCTTTAACTGAAGTTTTATATAGCAATATAAATGTCGATAAACTCGTATACTTACATACATAATATGATTTAAAAATATTGAGAGCTATTAATTTTGAGACGAATTCGAAATGGAAAGATGATCTTATGAGGATTCGTAGCACATTTGTTCGGCCTTCGAGGTAATTTATGTTTACTCTTTTAAACATGGCTTAAGCGATAACTTATTGTATAAAGTGTATCATGGATCGAATATATTGGGACAAACACATATACAGCCCCTCTAACTTATCCACATTTTTCATTTTGACACTTTATCTTAGTCTTGTTCCATTTTAACCCTTAAACTCTATTTTTTATGTACCATTTTAACACGAAATACTATTTTTATGATTTATTTATTTTTATATATATTCTCTAATTGCAACTTCTTATTTTAAATCGACATGTGTCATTTAATTTTAGTTAAAAAATTAAAAATTAACAAAAAATAATTCTTTTAAAAAAAAAAAAAATTACTTTTAAGAGTGTTATGTATTTTTGTGTGAAAAATAACCGACGAAATTGTGTTGGTTTTCTTTCTTTAAAATCACCGACAACCTAACAAAGTCAGTCGAGTTTTAACATTGTTTAGTAGTGTTATTAGCAATGAACAAGAGTCTTTTTTTAGTAGTGTTATTAACAAAGTCAGTCGAGTCTTTTTGAAGATGGGGTTTTTTATTCGTATTGATTTATATTAAAAATTAAAAGTGAGTATTTGCGTTAAATATAGATAGCCTAGATGATAAGAAGAAAAAAAATAAGTAGTGTTATTTAATTTAATTGAATGTTTAAGAAAGAAAATCAAAGAACTTTCGTCAATTTATTTTCATGCAAAAATACAAAGAAATATCAAAAAATAATATTACTGTTTGAAAATTTTTATGTTCGTTCGCGAATGTTTAATTTTTTTAATTAACAGCACACGTCTATTTTTAAAAAAATAAGAAATTGTAATTGAAGAACATAAATAAAAACAAATCATAAAAATTAGTATAAGTGTTTAAATGGTACAGAAAAAATAGAGTTTAAAGGTTAAAATGGAACAAGGCTAAGTTGGAGTGCTAAAATGAAAAATGAGGACAAGTTTGAGGGACTGTATATGTGTTTGGCCAATATATTGGTAAAGCTGGAAGTTTGAAAGAATGACTTATTGTGTATGATCAAGATTGAGACCTAATTGATAGATATTATGTGACATAAATTGCGTATATATTGTTGCATCACTATATTCATGTGATACATCATATCGTGATGAGGTGGTGGCGATTTCTAAAAATTTTACTGGAAGACTAAGTCAAAGACTATTAGACGTCTCGCTGAGCGACTCTTAAAGAGGATGTTGAGACTGTTCGGGAAAAAAAGATTTTTTGGCTTAATCCGTCTTTACTAAAGAAAAAAGAGTACACTTGTCAATGAAATAATGAAATGAAGAGAGGGGCTTTTCCCATCCTATGAGCTCTGCGAGCTCGCGAGTCTCAGTCACTTGGAGGATTTTATCGACCGGAACACAGCGACGAAGGGCTTACCCCGAGACCTAGCATCGTCGAAGGTCAGGCTTAGGGCACGAGTTCTAAAGTTTCGAAAAGATATCTTATTGGCCCACTTATCCAACAAAAAACAATGCAAAAAAATACAAACAGAAAATCCATGGATAGAGTCTGTCCAAAAAAATTGAGGGAAAATCGACTCTCTCCGTCGGTTTTATTTTTTTAAGGGATAATGCATAAGTACCCCCCAGCCTATGCCCGAAATCCCAGAGACACACCTAACCTTTACTAAGGTCCTATTACCCCCCGAACTTATTTTATATGTAATATTCTACCCCTTTTTGGCCTACGTGGCACCATCTTGTAGGCCCAGTGCACGTTGACAAATTTTTCAAG
Organism: Solanum gracilifrons; assembly: GCA_029582605.1. Classification (NCBI taxonomy): domain Eukaryota; kingdom Viridiplantae; phylum Streptophyta; class Magnoliopsida; order Solanales; family Solanaceae; genus Solanum; species Solanum gracilifrons. The sequence continues at coordinate 12,162 of JAJOOH010025870.1, forward strand.
GATAGTGCCACGTAGGCCGAAAAGGGGTAGAATATTATAGATAAATTAAGTTCGGGGGGTTAATAGGACCTTAGTAAAGGTTAAGTGTGTCTCTGAGATTTCGGGCATAGGCTGGGGGTACTTATACATTTTCCCTTTTTTTAATAGAAAATCGACAGACTTTAAGAAAATTAACCTTACCTGTTGTGTTTTTTTTTTTTTTTTGCTATTCCTCAATTTTTTAATTATTTTTTTTACAAAAATCAACGAACATGGTTGGTTTTTGAAATGCAAACTTGAAGTTGAGAGTATAAATAAAAATGTTAGAAATATTTCATCAAAAAGCATGTGTGGTTGAGTGATAAAATTGACCAAAGTTATAGAAAATTCTTAGGTTCGATTATGAATAGCTGCATTTTGTATGTATAATATCTTTGAAAAATCAACCCTGTTCGTAGGGTTAGTTGTCTTTGGTTTTAACGATTCTGTCGATAAGTTTTTACGAAATCGATAATGTACGGTCCATCGATTTGGCATTGATTTTTCTTAAAAAATCAATCCTATCCATCAGTTTTGGCGGTTGATTTTGACTCATTTTTTTAGTAGTGATACACCACTGAAAAAAGTCTATTAGAGGCCTAAAGGTACTGTTTCAAAGAGATTTTGTGGGCACTCTGTTGAAAGTATATTTATTCTTGTTGCATGTGATTAATCATTTATTATTGTGATTAGGGGTGTACATGACCGGGTTGGTTCGGATTTTTCAAATATCAAACCTAACCATTTGTGTTGGATTTTTAAATTTATAAACCAAACTAAACCAATAAAACTCGGGTTTTTCAACCTCGGGTTTTTTCGGATTTTTTCGGGTTTTTCCGATAAAGTATTCATACAAACATATAATTTACTAGTACTTCAAATATTTCTTTAGTCCTACCAAAATACAATTATCTAAGATATTTCTTAAAAATATAACACAATATGATATGATTAATGACACTTGTCACACCCCTTTTCGCGACAGGCGGCGGAAGGGTTTTTCCAATTAAAGCGACGTTATTGATTAGGGATTATTTTATTTTTTGTTTCAGAGTCGCCACTTGAAATTGAGATGTGGTGTTCCAAGTCACCTTTTTGAATCCCTAATCAATAGGAAATGACTCTTTTAGTTTTGGTTTGCGAACCAGAAATTCGGGTAAGGAATTCTATTGACCGAGGGGAAGGTATTAGGCACCCCTCGAGTCTCGTGGTTCTAGCACGATCGCTTTTATTGACTTATACTTATTTTTTACTATTTTTGGATATATTATGTCTACAAGCCATGGTTTGCTTATTTTTTATTTTTTATTTTTATTTTTTTTATTGTTGAATTTTTATTAGTCTTAAACCGGATGCATAACTGCATTCTCGATCTTGACATTTGGAGACATAACTGTCTTCCCTTCTCAAGTTCATCACACCTAATAATCTCAATTTACACCTCTTGGTTTGAATTAACAAAATTAATTATTAAAATAATTTG
>JAJOOH010025871.1:0-15852 GCA_029582605.1 Solanum gracilifrons
TAATTTTGATAAAGCTATTAAAATTATATCGAATTCATAGCTTTCTCTCTAACTTTATCCATGTATGGTAAGATTTCCATTAAAGAAAATATAATATAAAGAAAGAGAAAGAAAGAAAATTAAATAAATTTTAAGCAATATGAACTGAAATACATATACATCATTTAATATGTAATAACATTAAGAAATTATGCAAACATATTTCACTGCTCAAAATCTTCATGTTTCTTATACTTCTTATATTCAAAGTAAAAAGAATGTCATTATAACATCTTAGAAAAATACCACACAACATCAGCAAAATAAAAGAAAGATATTAATTGTTAATGTACACTTTGTTTGGATGGTTGTTATGTATTATTTCATAATGTATCGTATTGTATTGTGTTGTATTATAATGTACTATATCGTTTTAATGAATACAATGTTTAGATAGATTGTATTTTTCTCCGTCGTTACATAATGTCACACATCCATAATTTGAATGATAAACCTACAAGAAAAGTAGGGTACGGAGTAGAGCTCTTAAGAAATATTAGGATAAAAGATGAAATATGATTATTAAATAATAAATAAAGAGAAAATGAGAAGAAAATACTAAGGTAACGTTACTATCACACCAAATTGGTCGTTACATAAAATGATTCTTTACGTAGTTACCTAACAATATATTTAAACGATATGATACAATAAAATTTATGTAACAATAAAAAAACATTGTAATTTACATAAAGTCTATACTGAAGTTGTCTCGTATTTTCATAAAGACACCTTAACTTTGGAAGTGTCCTATCACCCCACATAACTTTTTAATATCTTTGTAAATGGGCCATTTTGACTCATTCCCTCGACTGGGTTGTCGCGCGTGATGCTCACTCTTTTCAACCCATTCAGCCCGACCCGATCCTTTACTAAAGTAGAAAAGTCTTTTTTTCTTTGTTATTTCTCAGCTTTCCAAATTCTTCACATTTTCTTGTCTCTCTATCAAGATTCTTGGAGGAACAAGGAATTGAATTTGATATTTTTTATCAAAATTTAATCACAAGATATATGAGGGTGTCCCACCCCATATGACAAGATTAAGAGGATGGTTATTCCTGATGCTCTAAAGGTATTGAGGCTCCAAGCCGGACAAATGTACTGTCTCTTGGACAAGCTTTCATCAGAGGTTGGATAGAACCATTACGATACTATCAAGGAACTCGAGAACAAGAGGAAGAGGAAGAGGAAGGAGAGAGCTCGGGTAGCATACGAGAGGAGAAAGCAGTTGGCAAACTTAGAGTTAAAGCTGAGAAAGCTGCTGAGGAGAAGCTTGGACCTCAACTCGCCATTATTTCTCCAATCAAGTATTGAATTGAGAGATAGTTATTTCGAAGTACAATTTTGTTGAAGATCGATAAATCATCTTAATCTCGACCTTTTTCTTAGTTACATTGTCCTCCTGAGTGGTGTATTTTCAGTTTCATTGTTTTTGGTAATGAAATCGAATCTAATGCTTTTAGTGATACACAAAAAAAAATACCCTTTCTACTGGAAATTAAAAGAGAAAACTAATTCCTACCTTATTGCGTTTGATGAAGATGATGAATTCATCAAAGAGAGAGTACCAACATTGATATTGCTTTGAAAAAGAAGAAGATGAAATCATGAAGAGAGGGCTACCAATGACTCTTTTGAGTTTAAATTTGGGGAAGATGTAAATTAATTAAATAATTAATAATAAAGAAATAAAGTGGCACGTGGCACTTTTAAACTGGTTAAGGCATTGAAAACACTGCATCATGCGCCTCATGTGTGTGGTCATAACCCAGGCGAGGGAATGGGTCAAAATGGCCCATATACAAAGATATTAAAAAGTTTTGTGGGGTGATAGGACACTTCCAAAGTTAAGGTGTCTTTATGAAAATACGGGACAACTTCAATGGTGACTTTATGTCTTTTCTCTTTAAACTAACTATACAATACAATATAATGGGTAATACTAACCATCCAAACAAGGTGGTAGTATAAAGCAACTAGTCTTAGACCCTTGTACCACATTTTAAAGTTGTGTGTGTTTTCGAGTTCTATGTTGCCACAAGAAGTTGATCCTGTTGGGTATTTTCCCTTTGTTTCTTATCATGCTTGAGTTTTCCTTTTAGAAAAAGGAAAATATGCAATCTTCATATTTGACTAGTCCTTATCTTGTATGAAAACGGTTTATGACTCTATAAATAGAGATTAATTCTTTCTAACATGGTAACATTCACAATGTAGTCTTAGCGACTCTAACTAGCTTACGAGATGAAGATTACCCAAGTCCATATAACCAAACCAACAATTCATTTTCCACATCAATGTGATACTCTAATGCACTCTAATACCCCGTCACGCTCAGACCACTAGGAGTTCAAACGAGAATGAACATATAAGATACCATATAACATATAAGATATTAAGAATAACTTATGCTATTACTCAAAGAATACAATGATATAACTAGTGACCTATTGATAAATTTTAACATGAGACATTGAAACATTATATATATAAATTTATATAAATTTTGTACCTTTTTGTAAGGAAAAAAACACAAAATTTAAATTAAAAATAAAGAAAGAAAATCTATTTACTTTTATCAAAAATATTTTAAAACTTTAAAATAAACAATTCAAATCTTCATATTAATAAATAAAGTTTTTACAACTACATCAAATTAATATGTTACAAACAAATGACTAACATCGTATTAACTAGAATCAATTCAAACGTTTAAGAGAATGCTTGGAAAGTAGAAAAAAAATTAAAAACTAAAAGCACTTGCAATAAGCTATAACCAATAGTCTCTGTCTACATATTTAGTTAGCCCTTCCTAATAGATTAATTGTTGCTCATTTGACTGGACACTCTTAGCGAAAGAGAACGTTTCTAAGGATACTCAAAATCGTCTTTTAATGAAAGGTAAAAGAAATCTTATCAAATTGAATCTATTGTCGGATTTCGTTACCCGCCTTTGTATTAATGCAAAAAAAAGCAACCACATTTGATATGTCCAAAACAAGAAAATTATGTCCAAAAAAAGGAAGTAGAGAATATACCTAACTATTTGTCCATTTTTCGTGGAATTAGACTAAGAGGGCTCTTTTTTTGGTTCCGTCTCAACCAATGACACATTTTCTTCTACCTCAATTAATATTTTGTGATTATTCTGCCTCAATTAATATTTTGTGATTATCCAAACACGATCTCCCTAATATCAGAGTAATTATATTGTTGCCCACTGAGAGGGAAATTTCCTAGCGTTATCCATGTCCAAAAAGAAGATATTGAACCAAGCCCTTTGACTTTGATTTGGGAGATAACAAATTTATTTAGACAATTCATCCTAATTATATTGTTTAGCTTGAGTTTCTTAGCAAATGAGAGAGTGCAATTTTGTTTGATTAAACCCGAAAGAAATCTTATCAAAGTTGAGTCTTTTAAGTAGTTTAATTCAAAGTTTTAAACTATTAAAGATATTCTGTTATCATTTTTAAATTTATCTTCTTATCAATAATTTTATAAATTTGACAAGGGATTTTAACCCTTTTTAACGATAAATTAGATTAAGTTACATGCAAATTAAGGTAATACTTTATCAATAGTCATTGTTGGTGAAACACGTTTTCCATTTAAGAGAAATCGAAAATTAGGAGTGCTTATATAAATCCTACTAGTGTAGGAGTTGACTACTTAGATACACTCTAATTTGTAATACTACGTATCTTATCAGATTTTGGTGCCTCCAGATATGTCCATATACATGTATCTCGGATACATGAGTCAAAATTATATATAATTTGTTCTAGATACATTATATCCAAATGAATTTGCATGTATCTGGAATACATATATAAAAAAAATATACAAATTAAATATTTTCAAGTTTAGTAGAACTTTAACTAGAAAAGTTTCCGATAGTTACCATCTTTATGATTTGATGTGATTTTGTCACCAACATGCCTTCGTCACATTTTTTTAACAAGAAAATCAAGTGTTAACTTATTTTTGATGACCTTGCACTGCCATAAGAGTTTTGTCGTCAGAGTTTCGTCACACATTTAGATAACAATTAATTAAACACCAAAACAAGTACCATAGAAATGCATAATGTTTGCAAATTATGCCAGGCCTAAAGCTATATTTGCTATGTCGAGCTTTGGGTATGGAGAAAATCTTGTTGGGAGCGCCATCCTCAAATGAACCCTGCAGAGTGCGATCTGAATTTAGTCGGAGCTCCAATGCGGGCTCCAAACACCTGGTGGGAGACAAAAAAAGTGTGTACAAGGAAAAAGTAAGGTAAAATAAATGGCTATCCGACATACTTTCTTGGATACTTTGAGCTTTTTTCCCTTTTTTTTGATAGATTTCTCTTTCTAAGCCTAGAGAAATTTTCAGTTAATGTACTATTTATCCAGAGTAAAAGGAACCTCATTGTAAAAAGAAACAATCTTAGACTCAAGTGACACGTCTTGAAGTCATGCGAACATAGGACCTAAAGTCTCAGCAATACAAGCTATTACATCCATAGTCCTGATGTTCAATCCAACATAAGAATAAATACCACTAAAAGATTCAACAGTTTTCTTTTTTCTCGACCTGAGCAAAGGGACCTTACAAAAAAATTTGTTGAGCCTTGCTAATGTTTCAAAACTTTTCTTCTGTTAATAGGTACTCACTGGCATATTTCTTACCGCCTTGCCACCGAAGCCCTTCTTGTTATCACACAGATATTATGCTCAGGAACACCAAGACAACAAGCAATCACACTATGCATATACTCAGGAAACTGATTTGAAGCGTAAACAACCATGGTCTTGTCCACATCCGGCGTTTGGGTACATTAGAGCTGGATGTCCCATTTGCAGCAAGTCATGCTTCATCTCAAGGAAGGTACAGTAGACAGTTGTACGACTTGGAAATCACAACCTCCTTACTAAAACCAATTAAAAAGAAGTTTTAGAACTATTGGCCAATCCACATATTGCAATTACAGACCAGCACACACGTCTCTATATATATAGTTGTACATGTATGATTCCTCTAGACAAGTAAGGAAATACAATCGTTTTATTTGACTAAGAAAGTGATTACTGCAAGTGAAGAAGTTTAAAATTCAATATATTATATATGGCTCACAACCGATTTTTATATTTTACAAATTTGTAGTGTCTGGAATATCAATTAAGAATACCTGCATCATTCAGCTTTGCTTGTAGATTGGCATTTTCCTCCTTCATTCTATTAAGCTCTTCACTGTCTTGGATGTCAAACTGGTCTTGCCGAGCCAGATTTCCATAAGCTTTAAATAATATCGTACAATTTTCACAAAGACTTAATCTCTGCAACTACATATCTGCATATCATGATGAGTAAAGCATAACTTTTTATGCTTATCAAATTCCAGATGCCAAGGTTAATAATCATCCCAAGCTTAGACTAAAGGAAAGACGGAAATGCAAAACAACAGAAGAAAATTAGCATCACATGACTGCTGAAAAGGGACTCAAGCTTTTGCTATCATTTTGGAAAAACCTACGCTTACATTTATAACAAAACGAGCAATGACAACAATTGGATGCTGTATTGTTTCAGAAATCCTGATAAGTGACTAGTCTTTTTGCACTTACACTCAGCGATAACAAAACAGCACTTACACTCAGCGATAAAAATGACTAGTCTTTATTCACTTATACCAACTGAGCTAAGAGCTATCTTAGTACGAACACATTCAAGTGACTGTCTATATTTATAGCAGCACATGAATGATTACTAAGCAATTTTTTATGCTGAAGAAGCTAGAAGAACAAAGCAATGTGAATGACATCAATTCCCATTTAACAGTCTGTTCAGGGAGAACTACAAAGGCACAACAATAAGCAATGAGAAACCAACATTCATACTGATGTAACAGAATCCTGCAAGAGTTTACTTAACGCACAAGAATAAGCAATGAGAAACCAATCCAATACCTGCCATCCAAGAACATATTACGCACAACAATTAGCTGCAAGTCTATAAAACATCTAATTCTGGCAATAGAAGTTTACTTATTTCCTAATACTTCTGATCATTATCCGTGATTATCTTTTCTAAAATTTAGATTCTCTATGGAGCATAAAAATAAAGATATGTGTTTGATGATAAGCACGACATAATTTATATTCTGAAAAGAGTATTAAACGTCATTAATATCAAAGATATACATCATTCTAATGATCACATATATTTATGTATAAACAGTTCAAAGCATAAACTTAATGTTTACGGTCAGCGACAAAACTGCGAAACTATCTTTATTCAATTACACTTTGCTGTCAGACCACATTCTAGCAATAGTCTATTCAATAGAGAATTGCAGCAGAACTTTCCTTTTACAAACTGAGCTGGAGCGGTAATAGCTTACATATAATGTTACCAGAATCCTGACAAAGAAAAAAATTTGCTAAGTTGATATCCAATAATCATTAATAAAAACCTGAATAGTGCTGATGCTTTTAGGTGTTAAATTTATTGGGAGGCAAACTTTTATACTTTTGATAGATAGGAAATGAACCTTGTGTATTGTACAGCTTTGAATTCTATTAAAACTTTGAATTCAATAGTCGATAGGTGCATAGCTCTTAACTCACTGAAAACAGAAAGAACAAGATTTTGTGGAGCAAATTATTTTAATTCCTATGTATACTAGATTTCGTTTTACAGTGTTCCCACACGAATATAAAGTATCACCTTTGTTTTTTTGGTTATCTAAATTTAAATTTATATCGAACTGAAGATGATTTCTCGACTTCATAGTGGCAATAGACACTCGATACTGCTCAACAAGATCTTAAAAAAGGAAAAGCAAAGGGAAGTAAACAAAAATAGAAAGCTTCTGAGGACAAAGAAAAACTTACATTTGTGAGAGCACCATTCGCTTTAATCATAAATGTATTCTCCATCGACTTCTATGGTGGAGATTTGAGCAGAATTTTCATGATGGCTAAAAATATTCCAGTCTACAAGATTTGAGAGAGAACATAGGTTAATAGACAATAAAAGTGAGTGTTAATAGTCAACTAAGATGAAGATCAGTGAGATTTGTCACAAGAATATATGAATTGCTATAAACATTACAGGCTCTCCCAATCAACATTTATGGTGGAAATATGAGCAATTTTTGGTCAGTAGTTGCTGTTTGAGCAATAGACGCTCCACACTGCTCGACAAGACATAAAAAAAGGAAAAGAGTTAGCAAAAAAGCAAAGTGAATTAAACAAAAATAAAAAGCTTCTGAGGGAAAAGAATAACTTACATCAGTTGGAGAGCCATTCATTTTAATCATTACTGGTATTTTCCATCAATACATATGATGGGAATTTGAGCAATATTTGGCAAGTATTCCCACTTGTCAAATTCTAGTAGTGGTGTGAGCAATGGACAGTTGGAAATAGATAGTTTAGAGAGGGAAGAGGGCATCCCTTTTACTGGAAGTAATTGGAGATTAGGGCAATAGGAGATCTTCAGCTGAGAGAGGGAGGAGGGCAGTGCTGATTCAAAAAGTGATTGGATATTAGGGCAATCATAGATGATCAGCTCAGAGATGGAGGAGGGCAGTGCTGATTCGGAAAGTGATTGGAGATTACGGCAAGCAGTGATGCCTAGACATCGAAGTGAAGTGAGGTGCGAAAGACTTAGTGAATGGAGCTCATGATGGTAACCTAAATGTAGCTCAGAAAGAGAGGAGGGAAACCGGCCTTCTTCCAACAGTGACTGAATTTGAGGTAAATTAGTAATACGTAGATATTCAAGAGAGGTGAGGCTTTTGAGATCTTGGCAGCTTAATGTTTTCAGATTGCCTATGGTAAGACTTTGGATAGAGGAAGGCAACTCCCAATGTTCGATCTCTTCGTCACTTCCATCATGTTCGATCTCTTCGTCACTGTCATCATGTTCCATCTCTTCATCAGTGCCATCATGTTCCATCTCTTCGTCACTGCCATCATGTTCCATCTCTTTGTCGCTGCCATCATGTTCCATCTCTTCATTATTGGCATCATGTTCGATCTCTTCGTCACTGCCATCATGTTCCATCTTTAACACTCTGAGTCTTGGTAAAAGCCACTCCTTTCTTCCATTTACCAGTTTCTTGCACTTGATGATCCTAAGGATTTGTAAATTGAAGGGCAATCCTCTTTCAGGAAAGGACTCTATTTCTGGACAATTTTCAAGTTGCAGTTCCTTAAGAGATGGAAGGAGTTCCTGCATACGTTCTGGCAGCCACTTCAACTTCTCACAGCCCACAATACTCAGTGACGTCATCTGGGTCCCCCCAAATGCCACCGAAAGTTTTTCAATATTATGACATCCCTTAATAGTGAGAGTTTCAGTGGCAGTAGGAATAAAAAACGTAGAAAGGTTGTGGCAATCCTGTACCCACAATTCGCGTGCTCTTGGGAGAAACTGATCAGGTGACATAACACATTCATGCAGTGTCAAATCCTCGAGAAACATGTTACAATAACTCATCTCACCAACTGGCTCCTCCAATTCCACTTCCCCGCATTCATAAATGCTTATTTTCTTCAAGGTACTGGGCAGTATGCTAAAAGGAAAGGAGGTAACAGAGTTACAGTTACTAATATCTAATTCAACAATCTGCTTCATTCCCTCAAGTTGGGATGTATCCAAATTGAGTTCAGGACATTCTGAAATTTTCAATTCTGTCAGAGAACAAAGATTTTCAGGCAACTTCCCCATCAACTCCGGACAATCTTTAATTGAAAGCTTCTCAAGTTTAGGGAACTCCCCACATCCTAGTACATGCCATTGCTTCCACTCTGGCATATCTGAAAATTCAAGCTTCTCAAGAGACTTAAAAGGCTTATTGGAGGATGAACTGCCATAGAATTCTTCTGTTACCTTTGTTATTCCATGCATCTGACTAATGCAAAGGAATTTCAAAGAAGGAAGTTGTCCTAGTGCTGGCAAAGAATCACAGTCCTCACTGTACCAAAGAATCAATTTCACTAGATTAAGAAACGAAAGATCAGCTAGCCAATTTGGAAATTTTGTCCCTCTATATCCACCGATTACGACTTCTTTTATATTTGTGTGTGGGCGTAGCCCATCAAGTATGTCTCTTTCAGTTTGTGAATTGTCAGCAGTACTGCTTCCACTCCACTCCAAAGATAACTTCTCAACATGATTTTTCTCCTTCATTTTTGCTTTCAGAGCTTCCCTTTTATCGACCACATTTTGTAACTCTAAAATTGATAGATATCCATACAAGTTCTCTGCTTCACCCAAATCTTCCATTCTCAAACCACCATGACCACCTAGAAATAACTTGGCTCCCACTAACACTTGGAGGCTTTTCAACTTGCTCAGGTGTAGTGGCATCTTCAAACGAGAAGTGTAGCTTATGTCAAGATGACGCAAGTTAATCAACTTCTCCATCTGCAGCGGTAGCTCCTCAAGATCAGCACAACATGATAGGAGAAGTGTCTCCAAGGTATACAATGCACAAATAGAATCTGGCAACCTTTTAATCTTTGTCCAAGAAAGGTCCAAAAATCTCAGAAGCTTTAATTTGATAAACAAGTCATCCGGCAACTCCAGTAACGCATGACTTGACAATGATAATGCCCTTAAGGATGTTAGTTTTATCAATATCTTATGCAGCACCCTCTTGCTTAGCTGACATGAGTAACCGAATTGAAGCAATGTCCTCAGCTGCTCTGATTTGGAGAGTTGTTTCAATTTCTCAAATTCACCATTTTGTCCCATGGAATAGGACATGTGCCGACTTTGTTCCAACATATGAGATCCTTCATTCTCTTCCAACCTAATACAAAGTTTTGAAGATGCAATTTGGGCCAAATCATTGACAAGGTCATGCATTACGAATCCCTCCGGTTTCCGTTCAGATTCTGGGACCCTTTCGAACAATGATCTTGATCTCAACTCAAGAAAGTATTGATTACCTGAATGAAACTGCTGTACAAGACCATTTGCAATCCACAAGTGAATAACTTGGTCTTTGCAAAATGGATAATCTTTGGGATATATTGCACAGTAAGCAAAACATTGCTTCAAATGTGCAGGAAGATCATTGTAGCTCAACATCAACGCTGGTAATATACCATTCAAACAGCTTGGAAGCTCCCAAATTTCACTTCTTAAAATGTCTGTCCACTCATTCACCTCTGATTTGCAGCGTAAAATACCAGCAAGTGCCTTTAGAGCTAAAGGCAACCCTTTGCACTTGTCTGCAATCTTTCTTCCAACCTCTTCAAATTTTGCATGTTCCTCAGGATCCCTGTTTTCTAGTGAATGCCGTTTGAATAAAGCCCAAGAGACTTCACTAGACAGAGTTCCCACGTTGATTGCTCCACTACCCATCATCAAGGCAACATTCTCCTTACGTGTAGTTACAATGATCTTACTTCCCAAATCTCCTTGTACAAAAACATTTCTCAAGTCATCCCACTCGTTATAGTTATCATTCCACACATCATCAAGGACAACAAGAAACTTCTTTCCCTTCAGGCTTTCCTTCAATTTGACCTGAAGCTGATTAAGATTGTCATTAACCACCAAACCAATTTCTTGAAGTAACCCTTTCGTTATTCTTAAAGCATCATATGGCTCAGAAACACAAAACCAAGCTTTCAAACCAAAATGGTTCTTCACCCTCTCATTCATTGTAAACAACTTTAGCAAGTGTTGTCTTACCCGCGCCGCCCATTCCAACAATAGGAACTACAGTCAGGTTTCCTCCACTTGCATCTTCAGACAATAAACGGTCAATCAAATCCACTATTTCATTCTGCCTACCAAAGATATCAGAATCATCAACCAAAGAAGTTGAAGGTGTTCTAGTTTCTTGTTTAGTCGAACCAAAATGCTCCTTTAACCCAAGGTCACCAATTTGCTCTTGCAAATCCTTCAATGTTTCAATAGTATCTTCCAACTTCTCCTTAATTTTAAGAAAGAAATCATCACTCAAGCACAGGTTGAGGTCACTTACTTGCTGGTAATTGCTTGTTTCTGCAAGATTTTGATGCTGACCTTCCACCTTAAGCCTCAACGCTTCATAATTGACTTCTTCTATTAAGTTTTCAGCAGAGTCCACAGCAACTCGAAGCTCATTAAGCCAGTCTCTCACAGATGGATTTGATGCCTGCTTATTCTCTGCATCACTTAGCACAATCTGAAGACCACGCAAAGTCATTTTCAGCTTCTTTAAGAGCCGAGCATGATCCTTATGCTTCCGAAACATGTTGAGCAGCTCACCCTGAGGAGCAAGCCTATCAAAGAGAACATTCAAAGCTGAAGAGAGAAATGCTCCACCAACTACCTCCATTTCTGAAATCTGCAAGCAAAACAAGGAGCCACAAAATGATTTTAAGAATTTTGAGAAGATTAATGTTTGTATGTTCAATTATTAACAACTTCACTTTACCTGTGGAAGCTAAGAGTAAATTGCAAACAAGAATGATCACTGATTTCTCTCTCTCTTTTGCTAGTAAATTTGCCAACAAGAAGTTGTAATTGGTAAAACTATGTTTGTTAGTGCCTATTCATTGCTTTCTCAATTGGTGGTTGTAGAAAACGGGGACCATTTAGAGACCAAAGACTTGTATCATTTAATTAAACATCAATACAAGGTTCAGCTGTGCTATTTTGACATTTTTGGCTAATTCAGCCAAATACGTACATGTGTGCAACACACTCGCGGATAACATCTCAATGTTAAGTGACACAGTTCCTTGAGGAGCACATTAGCAGTTCTAGTATCTATCTATTATACTATAACTATAGTAAAAAATAAAAAGCACGAAGACCCTTTTTTTAGAAATGTTGATTGAACTTTTTGTCGTTCGTTATAAATCGATACCAAGAAATATAGGATTTTGATGTCAAATTGATGTTGCAATGTAATAGGGACTCTTCTTCACAAATTGATGTTGCAATGAAATACAAGGTCAAAGCTCTTTCCATTTAGTTTCTTTATTTTTTGCTTATCATATTCATCATATTCTTTAATTGATGTTTAAGTGTTTGATTTCTCAAATGAATATCTACTACTAATTTTTTTTTAACAACTTATAAGGTAATTTTTTAATTTCAAGTGTAAACTAGACGTGATGTTTTTGGAGACAGTTGAATAGAATTTTCCTTTAAATTGTGCCAATACAAATAAGGTACGCGGCATGTTTTTCTAACAATTTTTCAATTTTTCAATTTTTCAATTTTTTTGCATGAGTAATTTTTAATAAATTTGATTGTGTACTAATCTGTACGGACAAAAAGCTTTCTCAAGGACATTTGATTATTTTATATTTTAATTAGATTCCATGTGGTTTACCTTTTAAATCAAAATAATCTCTTATAATAATTGTCTCATCATGTGTGATCTTTTCTATTGAACTTAATTTGTGCTTTTATGCATCAGAAAATTTTAATAAGTTAATGCATGTGTATTCTACGAAGTAGAACCTCTTGGATACCTTTTCGTTTGTTCTCATGACTTATGGAAAATTTAAAATCATAAAATTTAAAGAACACATATATTTTTAATTTAAAATTATAAATTTTGAAAATCTCTTTTTATTTCTTAAAATTTGTGCTCAAATAAGCTAGAACACTTAAATTGAGCGAAATTAGTATATCAATTTTGTAATTATGTTCTCTATCGTATGTAGCGTTGAATCCAATCTGAAGCTCGTTCAAATTCTATATTGGATTATTGTGATGTAGTAGAAAAGGACATGAGGCCAAGACAACACAAGTTGTGCCAAAAGTAATTGATAAAATTTAATGGTCACCAAGAAACTTACCTACCCCTCTTAATTACACATCAAAACCTAACAAAAATTAATGTGAGAATTTTTATTATTTTTGATTTTTTAAAAAAAAGAAGAAAAAGTCTTAAAGCTAATTTTTCGGATATGTTGTAATTTATTTTTGGGAAAAAGGATAAATATAACCCCCCAAACTATTGTAAATGGTATGCAGATACCCTCCGTCATATTTTTTGGGACATTGGTGTCCCTGTCGTCCAAAAACTAGAGCATATATTCCCTTTAATTTATACTAACGGACATACACTGTCATAATCTTATCCATCGAACCGACATTTATTAAATATCGGATCGATGGATAAGATTGTGCCACATGTCCTTATTTAGTCTTCCGTTAGAGTGAAGGGCATATATGTTCTAGTTTTTGGACGGCAGGGGCAACAATGTCCCAAAAGTATGATGGAGGGTATCTGCATACTATTTACGATAGTTCGGGGATATATTTGTCCTTTTTTTGTATCTGTAAAATGAAGTTGGGCCATATATAATAAATTTTAGAGCAACTTTCACATATAGCAAACACAAAAATCATATTTGTATGTTATAACTATAGTTTGCATAATTGTGCTCCATATCAAACATAAATATGTATATTTCGCTATACATATACAAAAGAAAGCAGTTGTATAATTTCGCTATACATATACAAAAGAAAGCAGTTGTATAATTTTGCTATACATATACAAAAGAAAGCAGTTGTATAATCTGCTTTGGTATACATATACAAAAAATCAATTGTATAATTTGTTTTTGTATAAAGCGAGAAAGAGAGAAAGACAAAAGAAAACTGACAGGGGAAGATCGTATTTGTATAAGTATAAATTATAGGAACCACATATTATAAGTACTAAATAACATCCTATCCCTTCTAGTTTTGTATAATCATAAATGCTTAGGACGAAAATATATGCATTTGTATTTGTATATACAATTTTCTCTCGCTTTATACAAATGCAAACACAATGTATACATTTGTGTTTGTATAAAGTGAGAGAGGCGAGTGAGAGAGCGAGATTTGGGAGAGTGGCGCGCGAGATCTGGGAGAGTGGCGCACGAGATCTGGGAGAGGGGAGAGAGGGGAACGAAAATATATGTATATATACAATTTTCTTTCGCTTTATACAAACACAAACACATTTTATACATTTGCGTTTTTGTATAAAGTAAGAGAGGCGAGTGAGCGAGCGAGATCTGGGAGAGGGGAGAGAGGGGAACGAAAATATATGTATATATACAATTTTCTCTCGCTTTATACAAACACAAACACATTTTATACATTTGTGTTTGTATAAAAAGCGGGAGAGTTGAGCGAGATTTATCAGGAAAGAGGCGAAATAGCAACAATTTGTTATGGAGTACAATTAAATCAAACTATATTTATAGCATTTAATTTGAATTAATAGTTTGTTATTATATACAATTTTCCCTAAATTTTACAAGAAATTTAGTAAAAATAAATTTGACAATCAAAATAATAAATCCAAATTAACCGTTGAATCAAAGAAGTCAAAAAAAAATATGTGTGAGAAGGATCAAATATATCCATATATAAATGTTTTTTTAAAAAAAAAATTAAATTGATTTTTTTTCACTTTTGTTAGAGGAAAAAGGGTATACGTGAGTCATTTGCAAAACAATAGAGGTATATGTGAACCACTTTTTTTAAGGAGGGGTATATAAACTTTAAATCACAAAGTTAAAAAGTATTTCAGACTATTTTCTCTAGAAAAGAAATAATACATGTGTTTGTTATATTATATATATTTTTCTTTTGTCGTAAAAAAGTTATATTATATATTTTATTTAATATTATTTTTATCCATAATAAACCATGGCATTAACAAAACGGAATATTAACATAGCCTCGAGATCAAATTAAGTCATCGTCACTCAAAGGAAATGCACCACCAACTCTCATTTGTTTCTCCTTTCAATAGTAAGACTTTTCAAACAACAAGAAGATAATGATAAATTGAAGCAAATTCATTAGTTTCTAAATTCAATAATTGAAGCAAGAGAGGAAGAGTAATTTATTAGGGATGTTAGATGTAGAAAGGGGGACCTAGGTAGGGGACTCAAAAATAAAAGAGCTTAAAATGATAGATTTCTACTCAGCTCACTATAGCGTTAAAAGGGACCTACCATATCATAAATATGTTTACCAACATTAGAATAACTACCTCATAAGAAGCGTCCATAGTCCTGATGTTCAATCCAACATAAGAATAACTACCACATAAAGATTCAACAACTTTCCCTTCTCGACTTAAGCAAAGGGACCTTACAAAAAAATTTCACTTCCCAAATCATTGTTGAACCTTGCTAATGTTCCAAAACTTTTCTAAAACTTTAAATTTTTTCTTCTGTTAATAGTACTATTTGCATATTTCTTGCCACCTCCAGCCCTTCTTGTTATCACACGGATACTATGCTCAGGAACATCAAGACAACGAGCAATCACACTATGCATAAGCTTAGTTGAAGCGTAAACAACCATGGTCGTCCTCATCCGACCTTTGGCTACATTAGAGCTGGATGTCCAATTTGCAGCAAGTCATGCTTCATCTCAAGGAAGCCACAGTAGACAGCTGTACGACTTGGAAATCACAACCTCATTACTGAAAGCAATTAAAAAGAATATTTAGAACTCTTGGCTAATTGACGAAACAAAACGCAAGAAAGATATTGATTGTTGGTATAAAAAGAAGTGACATTAGACCCAAGTGATGCATTTTAAAGTCGTGGGAGCCTAGGACCCAAAGTCAAACAATACAAGCTCTTACATACATAGTTCAACAGCTTTCGCTTTTCGACGAGAGACCTTCAAACCTTTTCACTTCCCAAATGATCACCGAGCCTTGTCAAAATCCTAACAATGTAAAAGAAATATCTTTCCTTATAATCTATGACCATAATGTCAATATCTCTCTTATGAGTTACTTAAACAGCTTTTTTCTCATGTACCTTTGGATTCCATTAGAGC
>JAJOOH010025872.1:0-10875 GCA_029582605.1 Solanum gracilifrons
TTATGGGGAGATTTATTCTCTCTAAAGTTTCAATGTTTTTCTTTATATTAGTTTTGATATAATATTATTTTGATTTTTAGTATAAGTTTTTGTTATCTGATTTATCAACTATATGATTTGCAAATTGTAAGCTTCCGCATGACACCTTAATCACCCCTTCATAACCCAACAGTAATATTTGTGTGAGCTGGTTTCATTTATTCCGTCAACATCTGCGAAGGAAGGATACAATATATATTGAATTAAGTTGCACATAGATAATCCATATGTTTGTAGAAATTTCCAAATGCATTAAAACAGTACTTTCTAAGAATTAATAAGTCAGTGAATGAATTTTAATACAAAGTGAGGGTGAGGGTCTCATATAACTGTAGGAATGTTTATTCACATTTTTGCCACTGTCGTGGAATTACATAAGGCTTTAAACAGCAAAGAGTAACTTACTTGAATCTGAAAGAGAAGAGGTTAGAGTGAATCATCTCATATCATATTGAAAATATTTCCTTCTTAAACTTTCGTAACCATTCAGACAACATTCCTGAGCTGCAAAACAGATGGTATCACGTTAAGATGACCATGTTGAGCTAAGATGATGTAAACCTTAAGCTTTTATGATAGAAGCCATGGAAGCTACTCTTCCATGGAAGCAGTTATGGAAGGAACAGATGAATTGAAGAAGAGAGGAAAAAGGATTTTATTTCTGATGATTACAATAAAGAAGAATGTGATCCTTATATAGATCACACATAGATCACACATTGTGCATTCTCTGACAAACTAATACAGCTGACAGAGTTAGTTACATAACAGAAACTTAACTAACAAACTAATGATACATTGCTGAAAAGGGAACTGATTCTCTACAAATCTCACATCCCTGCTTATATGAAAATAATGAGACTCCAAATCCAATATTCTATACCCCTTTTGTGTTTCTGCATATCCCATGAAGACTCCTTTCTTTGCCGTTGGAGCAAACTTATCAGTTTTGGGCAAAACTGATGTAAAACAAAGGCAACCAAACACTCTCAAATGATCTAGGTCAGGAATAGAGCCATATAGTAGTTCATGTGGAGATTTACCTTGTAGCATTGTTGATGGAATTCTATTTATCAAATAAATTGCTGCCTTAATACAATGCCCCCAGTATAAAATAGGAATAGCAGCCTGAAACCTCAAGGCCCTAGCAGTGTTTAGTATGTGTCTATGCTTTCTTTCAATCACCCCATTATGTTGGGGTATGTAAGCACAAGACGTTTGATGCACAATTCCAGAGAAGGGAATAATTCTTTACATTTGGAATTCATAAATTCAGTACCATTGTCAGTTCTTAACACCTTCACTTTCAAACCAAACTGAGTGTTTATCATTATTAAGAAGTTCTTTAGTACAGATTAAACTTCAACCTTAGATTGAATAAGACAGGCCCAAGTGAACCTGTTGTAGTCATCTACTATAGTAACAAAGTATTGCTTTCTATCATAAGTGGGGGTTCTATAGGGACCTCATACATCTACATGCAGAAGCTGAAAATAGTACTAGACTTATGTAAACTAGGAAGGAAAACAGGTCTACATTGCTTGGCTTGAGGACATACATGACAACACTGTTGGTTAAGTATAAGTCCTTTAAGAGAAGAGATATGTTGCATAGCAGGAAGAGAAGGATGGCCAAGTCTCATAGGCCACAAAGAAGCTAGTCTATCATCTTTTACTGCAGCATTGGCTACTGCTTGCACTGTATCTTTCAACAAGTAAAGACCACCACGTTCTCTACCAATCCCAATCACCTTCCCATTGGAGAGCTCCTGCATCACACAGAAGTTAGGGAAAAAACTAACACTGCATAACAGGTCTTTGGTCAGTTTGGCAACTGATAACATGTTAAACTTGAAGTCAGGCACATGCAACACATTTTTCACTGTATATCTCCCAAGAACTATTGAGTTGCATGTGTTAGTAATGGGTGCCTTTTTTCATGTTGGTAATTGCACAGTATTTGACCTATGATCAGCTATACTACTCATCTCAGCTAACAAGTCTTTAGAGGATGCAATGTGGTGAGTTGCACCAGAATCAATTATCCAGCTATATTCAGAACAATCAGATGTCAAGGACACATTACCTGCTAGGTTTGCCTTGCATTCACCATCATTCCCAGTGTTTGTGAGATTATTGTTGTGTTTGAGATTCAGTACATGATTAGACTCCTCCTCGGTGAGATTGAATCCATGCCCTAGTCCTTTAGTGAAGGCATAATTTGCATAGGATTTGAAGCCAGTAGACCCTGCAGGAGCAGAATTATGAGACCTGTAACCATTTTCAACTCCATTTTCAACTCCTGGAGTAACACCTTGTCCCAGTTTCCTCTTACTCTTGAAATCTGCAGGATAGCGTATGATCCTATAACAATTCTTAGTGAGATGATTCTTATACCCACAGTGCTCACAAGCAATGTCAAATAATGGTCTCTTCCCCTTGAAACCTTGCCTTCTATTAACTAGCATAGTAAGAGGCTCTTTGTTAATGTCTACAACACCAAGTAATCTTTGATATTCCTCTTGTATGACTGTGGCATATGCCTGATTAACAGTAGGCACAGTAGATTTAAGCAATATATCACTCCTTACATGACTATATGACTCATTCAGCCCACAAAAAACATCAATAGCCTTTGTTGACTGAGATGATCAATGTAAGGCCTAGCCTCATCACAACTACACAAAGGAGAAGGAACTAGCACATCTAATTCATCTCATAAATCCCTCAATTTCGAATAATAGACTGTGACAGAGTCTGTACCTTGCTTAAGAGAAGATACCTCTGCCCAAAGCTGATAAACTCGAGTAAGATTGGACTTGTCAAATCTCTATTTAAAATCATCCCACACTCTTTTTGCATTTGAAGCATACACGATCGTAGTGATCAATTCCTGAGCCACAGTGCTACTAATCCATGAAAGCACCACAACGTTACACCTTTCCCATTGAGCAGCTAATTCTCCTTTGTAGGAGCTTTTCAAGCAGGATCCATCAACAAATCCAAGCTTGTTTTTCACCAATAATGCAAGACGAAGTGATCTACTCCATAAGTTACAGTTTGTTGGACCAATGAGTTTTACTGCAATCAATGCAGTACTTGGCATGTCTGATGCATGAAGATACAAAGGATGATTATGTTCGAGAGTTGCGACTGTTAACTCTGGCATTGTTGAGAGCTATTTGAACGATTTTGAATCTGATTACAGAATTTGTACGCAGCTAGAAGGACAATCCCAGTGTCGCTGCTCTGATACCATGTAAACCTTAAGCTTTTATGATAGAAGCCATGGAAGCTACTCTTCCATGGAAGCAGTTATGGAAGGAACAAATGAATTGAAGAAGAGAGGAAAGAGGATTTTATTTCTGATTGATTACAATAAAGGAAAATGTGCTCCTTATATAGATTACACATAGATCACACATTGTGCATTCTCTAACAAACTAATACAGCTGGCAGAGTTAGTTACATAACAGAAACTTAACTAACAAACTAACTACTTATTATCAATAGATGGCATACAAAGATTCTTTCATGATTACCTACAAAAATATAATCTCTGTCTACCTGTTACGACCCAGGGGTACATGATGTGAGACCAAAAATACATATTTTAAATCATTATTTGCCTCACATTTAGTATTTATATATGTCCTTTTTGAGCCTGAACATAGTAATATATTTTATTTGTAGAATTAAATTGGTATAAAGATGAAACAAATTAAAGATGGAAGGTTGAAAAAGGAAATAAAGCAGACAACTTAATTGATTAAATTCAATATAATAATATATAATATGTGAAGGCTGAAAATTGCGAATTGCAAAATACAATTTGAGTAGGAACCAAGTTGCCATGTGGCAGCCAGCTAAAGGCAAAATAATTAGCAAAGAATTAGCTAACTAAAGGCGGACGAAGCAGTGTTTCAAACGGAATCCAATTCCATTTGGTTTTGGATTCCCTCAATTATTTTATTCAGGATTTCCTACATCTATAAAAAGTACATAAGAATAATTATTAAGGGAGGAGGATAGAATGTAGAAATAATTAACTTTTGATTTAGGGTTTCATCTTTTCTTCTCTTTTATTTATGTTACATTTTTTTTTTGAATGATTGGTTGTAATTGCTCTATGTCTATGTGGAGTTAAACTTCTCGTTCTTGGATTATATTTACTTAAAAAATGATTGTTTAGTGATTTTTATTCGTCATAATTGTTTATCATATTGGTTGTTCTTATGTTCTTGTGATTACTATTTTGATGCTTGATCACCATTAGAATAAATTTATTGTCTTCTTTTGAACTCAAGAGAGGAATAGAGGGATAGAATGTGGAATATAAGAAGCATAATTTTTTCTTGAATATCACTTGAATTAATTTGTGTCTAGGATAGGGATACACCTAGGTGCCTTGTTTGTCTCAAATAAGGGAAGGCAACGTAATGTTCCATAATTGGTTCAGTCTATCCCCGCTCAACAATGTAGTTAGACTGTCAATTGTGGTAGAGGGTTAGAGGTCAGGAGATCATGACTATATTATTAACTCCGTGAATCAGCAACTAGATAATCAAATAAGTTGATGAAATTGATGCTAAACATGATTGTTAGTTAAATCATAATCCTAGATCGATTCATTCATTGATTGTGTTAAATATCTATCATTCAATTATTTTATCTTTATTTTTAGTTTAGTTAATATATATTCATCTTTGAAATCCTCCCCTTAAATAAATAATTAGAATTAGTATAATTTAGTAAGAATAATTAATTGACAAGTTCTTTGGGTTCGATAATTCGACTCTTTTAGGGCCACTATATTACTTGCGCGACCACGTACACTTGCATGTGCAATTGGAAGCAACAATGCACTCTAGATATAACATGGCATACAAGACCCCGAGAGGCCGCATATAAGCCACTTAGCTTTCATAACATAAGATAATAGAAATGTGCAGAAATTTTAAATATTTCAATAACATCAAAGTCTTTTATAAAACAAGTGGAAGTCTAATACACTTGTCTCAAACCATCTAAAACATAAATATCCTTGGGACGCAGCCCATATAATAGTTCTAAACATAAAATGAAAGACATAAGAACATGGTGGCTATCTCCTCGAATACTATGAGGACTCACCAAAACTTCAATCCTTGCTTCTACTAAGATCCTAGCTACGGGAATGGAAGTCAATATCGCCGGACCCTACATTTGATAAGAATGTAGGCAAGAGTATGTGTTAGTACAAAATGTACTAAATATGATAGCTAGCACAAACGTCATCATAGGCATAACATAAGCCATAATCCATAACCATAAGAAATAACAACATAGTCATAGGCTTGATTAATGCACATAGATCATCATAATGTAAGAGAATCACTTCTCAAGTTACCTCAACTTATCTTTATCTAGGACTTGGGAAATCCACCTCTAGCCATACATATCGAGGAAGGCAACTCTAGCAACAGTCCAAGCTAATCATACATCATACAAGCAAATCTCATATTAAAACATACTTACTATACTTCATTGAAGTAACCTTGATTCATCATAAACATGCTACTTTGATTAGGGACTAGTCCCTCTTTAGCTATCTCTACTATTCATGGAAAAGTACTTCTTTACTAGTCCAAGACAAGTCATCACACATGAATGGTTATGATTTACCAATTCAAGGCTATCAAGGAAAAACACCTCATTATGCTAGACCAAGCTATCATGCAAGGCATACTCTCATGCAAGTCCAAGCTACTCAAGGAAGGGTATTATTCCTCAATCCAAGATACCAATGATATGGTTTGGCCTTACCAAGTCATGCTATCATGCAAGCATTCTATTATACTAGTCCAAGCTAACCTTTGGAAGGATACAACTTCTCAATCCAAGGCTATCCATGAGATCTGCTACTCAAGCTACCATGCATGGTCTTGTGCTACCAAGTCAAGTTATTCATGAAGGGATCTCATATCACAACTTCAAGCTATCATAACTAAACATGCTTTGATTCATTTTAGGTGAGCAAACCTTTCAACCTAGAATGATTCAATGTGAGAAAACTGTTTTATCATATAAGCTTCACTCTCAAAGCGTTAATATTCATAATTTATCATATTATCTTTACTCTCAAAGACAAAGCAATCAACATTTATTACTACAAGCCTTACTCTCAAAGAAATACTTCTCATAATCATCACATATGCCTAGATCTCAAGACATTCTAATCACATGCTTTATTCTCAATTCTAATCATATATCATCATATAAACTCAATCTCAAGCACTACTAATCCTGATTCATCAGGTATACTTTAATCTAATTTAATTCATGTCTATATGCTCTACTCTCAACCAATCTACAATATATATATCATCAATCTTGGAAGATTATCTCAATTTCCCCTTTCAAGGCACAAAACCCACTTACTTCAATTTCATCTTTCTAGACACGGGTTAAATGAGAAAAGGAGAGGACTTCTTCTTATTCCCAGGAGAAAGCTATTTCTTATCAAGATGTTAGGCATGGATACATGTAATTTCATCCTAAAAACATGATTTACTACCAATTCTATTGTAAAAAATTATTATCCACTCAATTAGATCAACATTCATCAATACCCACAACATTGGAAGAAACCCTAACTCAAATTGGGGTTCTTATCTTAACAATTGGGGAAAACTTGGGAACTCCATGGATGGATGAAAATATATCATACCTTGATTACAAAGCCCACAAATGCTTGAGGAATGGAGATTTGAACTTGACCCTAGCTCCAACTATTTCTTCTTCTTCTTCGAGTTCTAGAGAGAGAAATATTTGAGAGAAGAACTTTTGGGTTTTCTTTTTTTTTTTTATTCTAGGGAGAATGACTTAATTTGTGGAAAATTTGGGAATAGAATGTTTATATACATTTATAGGTTAGGGTAAAATGATGTAGTATAGCTTTAATAAAACTATGAAAAGACTTTTTAAAATCCTAACTCAATTTTAAAGGAACTACTCGCTGAGGCTCTCCCAAGACACTTGGCGACTCGCCAAGTGAACCCTTGGCTCACCTAAAGTTCCAGTAGCTCATCCTCCTTGAGCAGACCACATTGGTGATGTGCCAACCTAAACAACGATCCCCGACCTGGCTCGCCCAATTTTCCAGCACCTTGGGTCCTCTAGGCAGTCCTTAGATGACTGTGGGTGCACTTGGCGGATCTCCAAGTCACTTTGGCAACCACACTGCCCCTCGGCAAGTTGGCTTAGGAAGGAAATGTTTTCCTTCAATAATTTCCTAGGTACTTTAGGCTCTTGCCCTCTTCCATGCCTTGTTACTCCCACACACTTACCCCTAGTTTAGCCTACTAGATTTTGGAGTGTTACATTATCTCCCCCTTGGGGACATTCATCCTCGATTGGCGTTTCTAGACACCTTTCGGAAGTAAGGACTCAATACTAGCAGCCCATCATGCATACATTTCATCTTAATACACACAACTAAGGAGGAACTTCATCTCCAAGCTAAACATACTCAATGCAACACAAGGAAGTAGGAACTTCATCTAACAACCCATTATGCATGAAATCTCATAACTATTCATGTTCAAGGAGGAACTCCATCTCTGAGCTAAAAACATGCTCAACACAATCTCGTGGAGCTCAGATGCAATTCGTTCTCAAAAGCATTCATTCAGGAGGAAGCTCTCAACTCCGAGCTAAGGCATGTTCATCAATTCATCTCATGAACTCTATAGGCAACTCATACTCAATGCACTACAACATGACGAAATCAATCTTATAAACTCATTTTATTTCAAAACAGAAACTTTCATGAACATGCATAACATAGGGAAATCATGGGAACTCCTAAACACACATGAATTCTAATAAGGAGCTAACCATAAGGAACTCTCCCTTGATTCTCACTTTCTTAACTTGCCGGCCTAACATCTTAACCAGAACTCCCTCGTAGGAAGAACTTTTATCTACTCCCAAACCTTCTAAGAGAACTAGGGATATCGGATCTCCAACACACTCCTTTCAACTTAGTGACATGGAAAACTGGATGCACTTATGCCAACTCATTAGGCAAAGATAACTCATAAGCACCCTAACCACATGTCTCAAGATCTCTCATGGCCTACAAAATGGGGACTAAGCTTCCCTTTCTTATCAAACTCACTACACCCTTCTTGGGTGAGATGTTTTCAAGTAAGCCCAAATCATAAAGATTGGGAAAACACAATGACTTGCTATCTAAGCACACCATCTCCCCCTTGGGAGGAAGCCTTAACAGACTTTCTAAGCACCGTCTCTTTCAATTCTACTAAGGTCGGATCAAGACATCACTTAACTTTCACATCTAACACAAAAGACGATCCGGAACCATGTTAAACCATAATACTACCATTGGTAGAGCCTACTAACCGAACGACGTTACCACAAACTCATAATGACCCTACCAGGTTCTAAAAGCCCTCTTCGGGACATCATCATCTTTCACCCTCTTTTGGTGCTAACCCGACCTAAGATCAATCTTAGAACGGTAACTAGCTCTTTGGAGTTGGTCAACACTTGAATCTACCTCCATAACCCTAACTAGGTAGTATATGCAACCCTTAAAAGTCATCTTTAAGACAAGACACAACCCAAACTTTTGGCATAGATTTCCCCCATTCCACTCTCGAATAGGCTCACCCAGGAACTAACAACTTGACTATACGGGTTCTACAATCAAATAGGAGCATAAGAGGAGTTCAACCAACCCATCACAATGATGACATCAAAATCTATCAAAGCATAAACATCTAATTAAGAATCTTTCAACATATCGGGATCCACATCGGAGCACACTCTTGTTCACCTCTAGCTTGAAGTGCATAGAACCGATTTTGCTTAGGCGCATCGGAACCCGAACCTCTAGGAGGAGCTTGCTTGCCCTCTCTTCCTTCAGCATTTTCCCTTGGACAGTTCCTTATTTTGTGACAACTTTCACCACAACTAAAGAAACCCTCCATGTCGGCTAAACACCTACCCTCATGTCTCTTTCCACACCTAGCACAAGTAGGACATAAGGATTCACTACTAATTCCTTGCGGCTTAGAGTTAGACACCCATCTTCATTATACTTAGGAGCATTGGCAGAACCTTGTCCATAAAACCTTTGTCGATTCCTAGAACGACCATGTCCATCAGACCTATCATAGGAGAACTTATCATCATCCATTCTAGGCCTCTTTTTCTCCCTAGATCTCCCTTTTAGTTTCTCCTCTTCAATTTGTTAGGAATGAGTCATAAGACGAGTAATATACATATCGTGAACAAGCATAGCCGTACGACATTCTTTCACTACCAAATCGAACACACCCGATATAAACTTACTCATTCTCGACCTAGAGTCGGCCACTATAGATAGGGCATACTTAGATAATTGAGTAAACCTCAAAGCATATTCCTTGACACTCATACTACCTTACCTAAGGTTAATGAACTCAAGAACCTTAGCCTCTCTCATCTCTAGAGGGAAGAACCTATCAAGAAAAGCATTTTTGAACCGTTCCCACTCTATGGGACCCATCTCTACCGCTCTTGCTTCTTTCCATTGGTTGAACCAAACTTGAGCAACCCCCTTCAGTTGGTAAGCGGCCAAATTCACCTTCTCTACCGGAGTAACTCCCATAATATCCAACACCTTATGAACCTCATCTATAAACTCTTGAGGAACTTCCTCCATCTTTGAACCAAAAAATTTTGGAGGGTTCATCCTAGTAAAGTCCCTCACTCTAGAAGTCGTTGTACCCACAACATTTTAGTTCACAGGGACTACAAGTTCCCTATTGGCTCGGGCCATCACGACTTGAGCTAACACTTGAAAAGCCGATCTAAACTCCGTATTAGTCACATTCTCAACCAAAGGGTCAACTAGAGCTTGTGGAGGAGCTTCTTGATCCATATTGTCTTCCTTATTCCTTCTAGCATTAGCCCTTGTAGTAGCCATATCCTGAAGACCATCATGTAAGGATTAGGAGAAAGACCTTCTAGAGTTAAACTTTATCGCATAACTTAGAGTAATGAAGAAGTGAAGTTTCCTAATCATCTAATAGCTTCTCATTCATAAATATGGCGCGCTTCACACTTATGAACAAGACTCTACTAGACATGGTTTTGAGACATCCTAGAACCATTCTAAACCTTGTGCTTTGATTACCAAGTTTTTCACAACCCAGGGGTACACCCTAGACATAACATGGAATACAAGACCCCGAGAGGCCCCATATAGGCCACTTGGCTTTCATAACATAAGATAATAGAAATGAGCGGAAATTTAAACCATTTCAATAGTATCAAAGTCTTTTATAAAACGAGCAGAAGTCTGATACACTTATCTCAAGCCATCTAAAACATAAATATCCTTGGGACGAAGCCCATACAATAGTTCTAAACATAAAATGAAAGACATAAGAACATGGTGGCTATCTCCTCGAATACTATGAGGACTCACCAAAACTTCAATCCTTGCTTCTACTAAGATCCTAGCGACGGGGAAGGAAGTCAATATCGTCGGACCCTACATTTGATAAGAATGTAGACAAGAGTATGCGTTAGTACAAAATGTACTAAATATGATTGCTAGCATAAACATCATCACAGGCATAACATAAGCATTAGTCAACATAAGACATAAGCCATAACCATAAGAGATAACAACATAGTCATAGGCATAATCAATTCACATTGTCGCGCCCCATTTTTCGCAAAACGGACTTTCCTTTCGGATGCACGACCTAACAACTCTTTTGGGCTTTGGAGCAATTGAAGAGTCGCCACCTAACGATTTAAGGCGCGTTAGGGCACCTAT
>JAJOOH010025873.1:0-12020 GCA_029582605.1 Solanum gracilifrons
TCATATATATATATATATACTAGATGGGCATTGGCCCGTGCCCAACATTTTGTGTTCATAAGTGATTATTGATCCTTGGTTGTTTTGCATAGTCACTTGGTGCTGCAAAATGAGAGTACAAAAGAAACTAAAAGAAAGAAAAATAGCATATGCATAAGCATAAAATTGAATGCTGCAACGATCTTATCCAATAACGTAGCTCCAATCTAGTCAAAGTACGGGTAATCCTCGAGATCACAAATTTTATCAAATAGCTTTCAATATCACAGAGTTATAGTTACATAACCACGTTTAACATACAATCAAGTTAGTATATCTATAAACAAACTTGAGTAATGTTTGACTCGTACATAAGGTTGTGCTAGTTTTTGGCAATGACAATGTCTGCTAAGGAATAAACATGACCAACTTCAATAGTTGTACCGACCATTTCTAGCACTCTTCTCTTTATGAGAAGATTTGAAGAAGTGAATGTTATAAAAGATGTTTGGAGGACAATTGAGGAATAGAATAGAACAAAAGGTTCTTTCAAAAGGTCCTCAATTGAAAAGATCCAAAGATTAAATTTTTGTCGGTATTTCCACTCTTATAACCAATCCAATGGATGGAAAGAAAGTTGTTTCCGCGACATCACTTGCACATACCAAACCTTTCCCATAGCGTGAGAATTGTGTTTAATTTCATGTACTCCTCCATAACTGTTTATCTGAAAATAGTACACCGAAAAGAATTCTCAAAACAAATAAAAAGAAGCATGCCCAATGGGAGAAGAGCCTTAATATAATATTAAAATAGTGCATTAAATTTGAAAGTTGTACCTGCAAGCAAAATAACACCAGAACACATCCAGTCTCATTCAATCCATATTCTAAGCAACATATATAAAAAAGGAATTAGAGATACTAAATAAGCAACATAAGCACAATTCATATTAAAAATAAGAGATACTAAATAAGCATCACAAACATAATTCTTTTGGTTATTTTAATTCTTCCGAGGAAGTAAGCAATACATTGCTCCGCAAATGGCTCTTGCTTTTCACTACCTCGAGAAAATATCAACCAACAGAAAGAAGTGCTGCCAGGAATTCTTCACAACCAAAAGAGTTGAAATAAAACAGAGTAGATAAACCACACCCCAAAAGGGCAAAATAGGAAAATGTGGATGTATTCTTGGCTGCTGGATGAGCAAACCACGTTCGCATCTTTGAACCGAACTTCTGAATAATTAAGATTCCAATACAAGAAACAAACTAAATCAAAGATTTACCTGTCAACCATCTTGCCACTCTGATGATTTAACTCATGCAGTGTAATTCTGCTTTGTGTTCTTTCAAAGAACTGAAATCCAAGTTGTCTTGCTGCAATGACAAAGGCAGCTTCATCTGGTGACTCTACTTCATAGGAGATCTCACCAATTTTTTTGTTCACATCAGGATAACAGTATGACAAATTGCCAGCACTCTAATTTTTTTTGTAATATGTCTCGATGAGACTCGTGGACCCATTGACCATTCATTATATGCTCATCTTTGAAGTTGAATCCTTTAATAAATTTCTTCGAGTTAACAGTAGGGTCACTTGATTCCTACACGTCATTGGAAGTATCGCCTACTTCCTGTGATCCATCTCTTTTTTGCTTTGCCAGGGCCCTCTCTACTTCTGTCACAACACGTCCATACGCAACACCTGCTATTGAACATTTGACAAACTCCATGGAGTTGCATGTTAAGGTGTCTATTTTGACTGAGAGTATTGTGTCAACCAACCCAAGTTCCTCATTCAGATTAGATGTTCTTGCATGAGCTGGCTTATCTATTTCCTCATAGTACATCTCCCTATCTTGATTGATGAATATGCTCTGTAAAACCTTCACAATTTCAATAAACGCATATAGCGAAATAGGAATCAAGTAACCATACAACATAAGGGCTGTCAAGAAATGAAAAAATGCAGCCAGTGAAGCTCTTTTAGGATCACAAAACACACTTGTCTTGTCTGGTTGAAGATACCACCTCCTTAGTTTCCCACCAGAAATGCCATTTTTAGTTTCAATCCCAAAAAAAATGGATCCAATAAAAGTTATTGTAATCAAGGTACCAAAAAGGACATATATTTTATCCATCTTTTTCTCAATTCCACTCATCTTAGAAGGAGGATCTGTAGAATTTTGCATGACTTTTGTGTCATGACCAATAAAAATAACCACATCATAAAGTATTGCGTAGCTTGGAACCTCGCAGAAGTATTTGCTGCACTGAAAGAGGGTTCTACTGATTATCATAATACAGAGTTCCAATGAAAGTATAAAGATTTCATTTGGATCTTCACACTTAACAACTTTAAAAGTTTGAGAAGAACCATCGTCTTACAAGGAGGATGTGATATTTAATGCATGCTTCACCTTAAGGTTAGTCTATCCATCAAGATTGGAGATTTCGACATAACATATTCCATCCCCGTAGCTAGATGAAAGCAAAAGCAAATCAGTGGGGAAATATTGATCCTTGTACACCGTAATAAGATCACCAACTCGTTAACGGTTCCATCTAGTCTCTTGAAAAGTATGATTTTCAGTGTATACATTTACTTTCCGATTATTGGCCTCAATATCCTGAAAAAGATTGCATAAAAAGAACTAAAATTTTACAAAGAAGGACCAATGAATATATTCCTGAACATGCTTACAACTAACCAAAAGCATGTCAAGTTGCCAATATTTTTTTGTCAAACTGCCAGAACCAAAGGCATGCCAACATATATAGACTAAGAGCAAACTATTGACCAAAAAGTAAGAGCACAACCTTGCAATTACACAACTAAAGACATCAGAAAGTCCTAGCGATGTTTCTTCGACATGAAATTCAGACCACTCACATTATAGTACATCTGATTTTACACTTGAGATACATGCATTTTTCGTCCATAAATAAGTGATGGCATGAGTGATTCTCTCGGTTATTGATTTAAAGTTACATGGAGTATATTTTTTTTCTTTCTAAATTTTGTTGTACATTTATGGTGTCAAACAAACAGACATATATATGAATTTTCTTGCATCTTTTTCGTGGAACTAATGCATTATGAACTTGAAGCTAATACAAGCTCTAATGATGGAAAAATTTGTCAAATAATATATCCTTTGGTCCTTGGTTTGATGATAAATTTGGCATATTGTAACATATTAAAAATCAATTTGTTGGGGCGTGCATCGCACGAGCATCACCCTAGAATCTACTTTCTCACAAAGTCCTACCTTAATTATTCCAAATACTTTCAAGATTATAAGTTCATGAAAAACATGTTCCACATAGAGTATGTTGCCCTGATAAATAACATGAATCAAGATCTAATGTTATGATACTGCATGTCAATAAGCAAACAAAAACCTTTAAAATTATGAGAAATTGAACTCCAAATGACACCTAAAAATTAAAATGCCAAGTGAATTCCAATGACAGCATGAAGATAGGAAATCAATATTCTCTAGAACCAATTTAGGATGCTATTTGTAATACTATGTGATGTGTTCGTTCACAAAAAAAGACAATTATTTCATAAAAACTCAAGAAAAATATGAGCAAATTAGAAAAAAGAGGCTCAAATTGGAGTACTTACCGGTAAATAGCAAAACACTCACATGAAGTAACTTTAAATAGCTATTTCATATTCTTGAGTCTCCTGACAAATATCAAATTCAAGAAACATGAAATGGTAAGAACTAAGAAGCCATAAAAATGACATGCAAACAACCAATATAAACTTTTTCAAATCAAAGACTACCTTTAAGGTAGTATCAGTTCCAATCGTCTTAAAATATAAAAGACCCATAAATTTTTCAGAAAAAATGATGAGAAAGATGGGGAGCCCTCTGAGTAACATTGATAAAGGACCAAATTGAAGCTTACCGCCATTGTTGAAGAGGGATTTGAGATTTGAGGTTGTAAGCTTTTGATTAGTAAAAAGGATGAGGTTAGAAGCAAAACTTGGAAATATGGACACAGTTATCACACGTGTTTAGAGTAGAGAAGAATAGATGAAAATTGTTTAATAAAATGGGCTAATACATGAAATCCAACTCAATGAAATGGGTCCACTACATAGTACAACTTATATTGTATCAGGTACAATTAGTTATTGTTGTGTTAGTCCTTTCTTGTTGTCTTATAAATAAGGTTAATAAAATAATATGTGTGTGTTTCTCATTTGTTGAGTTGTTATAAACTCTATAAAAAAAATATAGTTGGTCAGTAGGTTTCATGATTTCAGTTTTAATTTTAAAGTATTATATTAATATTTACTAGGCAAATTAATTCTCCAAAATTTAAACGTGACACGTATTATGAAATGGAAAAAATATCTGAGATATTAGGGACAGTAGCATAGTCATATGTAGCGAAGGGTGGTCAGTCGAACTTCATTCGTCGAAAAAAAATATTTATATATAAAAAATTGTACGAAATGTATAAATCAAAAAAAAATTTATATACATATATATCAAATTTTGAATACCTGTGATGAAATTTCTAATTTCAACACTAATTGGGACCCATATGGCTATAGATAGTTTTCACTGTTTTAGCCAAATTGTACAAGGGTTTTAGGAGTAACCCTTGTTCGTTTTACAACTGAAGAGAAGGATAAAATATAAAAAAAAATCGTGTTTTGAGATTCTGCCTTGCTGACCTCGCTATAGTGACTGGCATACCATCATAGCGAGGATATTCCCGCTATGGCAGAATGACATAAGCCCGAATCAATTTTCAAATTCTAAGATTTTTATCGTGTCACCCCAATTTTAAATCGACAATGTATTTTAAAAAGTTTTGGGACTCCGCAAGAGGTGACTTTTGAATAATGATGGATCAAGTCGTTACAATAGATACCAATTTACTCATCATTCATTCCTGAATGATTACAGGGTTGGAGGAAAGACATGGCAACCATGAATGATCGTTGCCTAGAATTCGGACAAGGTCGTGAAAGAATTTAAACTCTATCTGAACCCCACAACACTACAACGTCCTATGTACCCAAGTATAACGGGTTAGGAAATTTAGACTAACGAAGCCACAAAAGTTCCCCCTTGATGAATAACGTTTCAAGCACACCTAATCCAATTCTAGGTGTAAACGATCGTTAAGCAATATATAACCCAACAAATGAGTTGGGGTCGAATCTCACATGGAGCGGTACGTGTTCAAATTCAATTAAGAAGTACGAATGTGATCTAACTAGATATATGAATAGAAATTATCGGAAAAGACATGAAACAACTCAAAAGGGGTGACATCAAATGTCAAATGGGGGGTTTTGGTTTGCAATTATCAACTACAATGCAGTCACAAACAAGTTGAAATAACAATAAGGAGAAGAATCCTGAGGATGTGATCGATTATAGGCAAATTTCGATATATGGGCAATTGAAACTACTAGTAAATAGCTAAATATCAGTGGGTAGGCTAGACTATAATTGAAATAGCTTTCTCTCGAACAACTATTATGCTTCAAGTGATTTCTCTCGAACATCAACACATATAGCAATTAAGAACAACCCATAACCTTAATACATCTTCTCTCTCGAGCAAGATGGGTAGGATTGGGTTTATGATTCACTCTCTCGAGCTGAACCCAAATCAACCCAATACCTACAAACCATTAATCAAAAGCTTTGGTTCAAAAACCTCTCTTGCGAGCAAGCTAAGAACACAAAATTAGAACTGCATTTGCAACTACAATTCATAAATTAAACCTTAGCTAATGATTAAACTCACTTCAATATAGCATTTAAACTAGTAATTAGCAATATCCATAAACCAATTCAACCCATAATCACATGATCACACCCCAAGAATTGGAGTTTTAGCCAATCATCATAAAAGGATAAAAATGGTTACCAAATCGATTGGCCATCAACTGGGTAAGAGTAATTTAATCTTTACAATGCTTCAATTTGCAGAAAATTCGATACCCACTTGCAAAATCTCCAAATTGAGTCTCAAAAAGTCCTCAAGTCTACTAAGAAACTATCAAAAACTCAAGAGAAAATTGTTCTAGACTACAAAATTCATACTAAGTTTTCTGTTTAAAATCTAATTTATAGTGGCCAAAAATAAGCCACGAAGGGCCATTGGGCGAGGTAAGTCGGCCTCGCCGAGTGGTTCGGCGAGCCTCCATTTGCTCCTTCTATCGCCTTTTTGCATTGGCTCTCAACATCCTTAAGTCCTGTAATTTTGGCCGATCACTTCTGGCATTGCAGAACTGCTCGACGATTTGCCGACTGCCTTTTTTCTATCGCCGACTTGGTTTCTTCCCTCAGGGTTGGCATACTGGAACTTTAGGCGATTAAAGTAGCCACTCGGCGACACGCCAATTGCTTTGGAGAGCCTCAGGCTCACCATTCTTCACTTCTTCGGTTTGTTTTGTTCCTTTTTTGCCTGTTAGTGTCCTTGTTTTGCTCCTCAATTCATATAGCTGAAAATCAAGGCTTTAACATCAGTTTATGGCACAAATTAAGCATTTGAGGACACTAAATCTATATAAACAAAGCCCCAAATAAGTCCAAATCTCGGACTCATCAACACCTCCAACTTAAAGTTTTGCTTGTCCTCAAGTAAAACTCAAGATCAACAGTTCAAAAAGTGTTGCATAAGACTTAACATGAAAGCACACAACAAGGTTCAATTTACTCATGCAATGATCAATTTTGCACTCAAAGATTCAACTTGTGACTCACCATTATCAAAATTACTCAAGTTCACAATACTTGTTTTAAATGCAAGTTCAAGCTCAACAAAGGTGCTCAAATGCCCACACAACAAAGATGATTCCATAGTCACACACAATTTCTCAACAATTTAAGGTTTCAGAATCACATACAACTCTCACACTCACAAAGATGAAAACATGAATGACCTTACTCAAAGGCTTCTATAGAAATATTGCAGCAGCACATTATCTGGAAGTCCATCAGTTGGGCACTGGAGCACCAGCTTCTTAAATCTCAGTCATGTCTCATGAATTGGTTCACCTTCCAAGTGTTTGAAACCTTAGATGACATCCCTTAGAGTCATCATCTTCGATGGAGGAAAGAATCTCACTTGAAATGTTGTGGTCAGCTCATCCCATGAGGTGATGGAGTCCCTCGGTAACTCAGCCAACCATTTAGTAGTTTCACCCATCAAAGAGAACGGAAACAACCTGAGACGACCCGGTTCTTGCGATATGTTCTTAAATGAGAACGGCCCACAAACATCCATGAAGTTCCTGATATGCTCATTGGGATCCTCATAAGCCAACCCCCCAAACAATCCTTTCAATTGTAGGAGTTGAAGCATTGTGCTTGTGATGTGAAAAACAACGTTTTCTTCGATCGGAGGTAAACGAATGGCACCAACACCATCCACTTGATTTGGGTCATTGGCGTTTGGGTCATTGACATCATTGAGGATCCCAATGTCATCTTGGTAGCCCACTTGGCTACCATTACTTTCGTTAACGCTCATATCCTCATCTATTCAACACAAGAACCGCAAAACCAAAAATTAAAATAAGTAGATTCAACTATAACTACAAAGATCACAATTCAACTTCAATAAAAGAATTTAAAACAACACCGCTCCTCGGCAGCAGCGCCATTTTGATGAATAACGTTTCAAGCACACCTAATCCAATTTTAGGTGTAAACGATCGTTAAGCAATATATAACCCAACAAATTAGTTAGGGTCAAATCCCACAAGGAGCGGTACGTGTTCGAATTCAATTAAGAAGTACGAATGTGATCTAACTAAATATAGTAATAGAAATTATCGGAAAAGACATGAAACAAGTCTAAAAATGAGACATCAAATGGGGTTTTTGGTTTGCAATTATCAACTACAATGCAGTCACAAACAATTTGAAATAACAATAAGGGGAGGAATTCTCGGGATGTGATCGATTATAGACAAATTTCGATATATGGGTAATTGAAACTACTAGTAAATAGCTAAATATCAGTGGGTAGGCTAGACTATAATTGAAATAGCTTTCTCTCGAACAACTATTCCGCTTCAAGTGATTTCTCTCGAACATCAACAAACATAACAATTAAGAACAACCCATAACCTTAATACATCTTCTCTCTCGAGCAAGATGGGTAGGATTGGGTTTAGGATTCACTCTTTCGATCTGAACCCAAATCAACCCAATACCTACAAACCATTAATCAAAAGCTTTAGTTCAGAAACCTCTCTCTCGAGCAAGCTAAGAACACAAAATTAAAACTGCATTTGCAACTACAATTCATAAATTAAACCTCAGCTAATGATTAAATCCACTTCAATATAGCATTTAAACTAGTAATTAGTAATACCCATAAACTAATTCAACCCATAATCGCATGATCACACCCCAAGAATTAGGGTTTTAGCCAAACATCATAAAAGGGTAAAAACCGTTATCAAATCGATTAGCCATCAACTGGGTAAGAGTAATTTAATCTTTACAATGCTTCAATTTGCAGAAAATTCAAAATCCACTTGCAAAATCTCCAAATTGAGTCTCAAAAAGTCTTCAAGTCTACTTAGAAACTATCAAAAACTCCAGAGAAAACTGTTCTAAACTACAAAATTCATACTAAGTTTTCTCTTTAAAATCAAATTTATAGTCGCCAAAATTAAGCCACGAAGGGCCACTGGGAGAGGTAAGTCAGGCTCGTCGAGTGGTTCAGCGAGCCGCCCTCTGCTCCCTATATCGCCTTTTTGCGTTGGCTCTCTGTTGCTGCTGCTGTTGGCTGCTCGCTGGTGGATAGAAAAGGAGGAAGAGAAGCAGAGGCGGCCAGCAGTTGTTGGCTTCGCCGGAGCTGCTGTTTGCCACGCCTGGCTGTGGTTGCTGGTAGGAGTGCTGCCGCGATGGAGGCTCGCTGGTGGTCCTTGTTGGCTGCTGGTTCTCGCAAGTAAGATAGAAGAGAGAAGAGAGGGAGCAGAAAAAAAGGAGAAGGAGACAGGAGAAACCACCGACTGGTGGTTCTCGCTAAGATGGGAGAGAGGAAGGAGTAGTTGCCGCCTTTGGTCCTAGCCGGCTGCTGCATCTCGCCGGAGAAAAGGTGAGAGATGGGGGAGGCGGATCTGCTTGGAGAGGGAAGGAGGGAGATGAGTTAATGCTAAGGCTTGGTTTTTTGATATTTTTAAAAGTAGGAAGATTGAGAGATTTGATCCGAACCGTTGAAACACTCTAAGATGAGTGGTCAGGATTGAATAGGACGAGATTAACGGTTAGGATTAAGAGATAGGGCTTTAGGAATTGAATTGAAAATGGCTATGATTGAAAACACAGATGGCTATAATTGAAAAGAGAATTGGAATTGGAGTGGCTAGAATTGAAAGGAATTAGAATAAAATAGGCTAAAATTTAAATAATTTTGAGGAAAATTAAAGGAATGCTATCCTATTAAAATACTACAAAATATTATAATTAAAATTACTTAAATTTTTAACACATTTTAATTATTTCGAGTTTTACTATTAATTTTTTTAAAATATTTTACTGCTATTTACAATAATTTTATAAAGCATGCGTACTAAATATATAATTTTTTAGGTAAAATCGATTAAAATTTTAAAATTCAACATATTTTAAAAAATACGTATTTAATCGAATAGCATTTCCAAAATTGCTAAAGGTCGGTCAAAATTGGGTGTCAACAGCTGCCGCTTGGTTGCTTGAGAATGAAGGATGAATTGTCGGGCAACCAACGTTGACTTAGTAGCCGATTTTGTCCGACCGATGAGAGACGCCAGTGGGATCAATTGAAATGACATAGAGTTGAAAAAGGGTACGACCGAGACTTTGGTATTAAGCCGCCTACATATCTCTGGTTATACGAGAATCAGGTCGTGTGTAGTTCTAGACTCAGGAGCAGACGAAACTCCTAAGAATTGAAAGAGCGGTACGATATTCGAACGGGAACGATATTGTCTTGAATGGATATGATTAGAGTAGCGAGAAAGGCATGAGTGAGAGATTTTCGGTTTAAGGACTAGGATCAGATGAAAAGAAGTAGTAATAGAATAGAAAGAATTGAGAGCCTTCGTTGCGATAGATGTAAGCACGATAATTGTAGCCGAGAGGTGAAAAATATCTTATCTGCAAAATGTTAGTCCCTGCAAATCTGTAGCTTGTAATATGACTAAATAAAGTGATTAGAGTAGATATATCAACTAAACGGTAAAAGTAAACATGATGCAATTTCCCATATCGACAATGATGTTTGCCATAAGACTATGAAAATGATGTCTTAGGCTATGATGTCTAGGGCCATGATACGCAAAAATTATATCCTCAGGTCATGAAAATGTTGTCTGCGGGCCATGAAAAAAATGATGCCTTTAGACTATGACACCTTTGGATCATGATAAGCAGAAAGTAATCCTTAGGCCATGATATGATGTCCCCAGGCCATGAAAGATGCCTTTAGACCATGACGCCTTCGGAACATAAGTAACATAAGTAATGAGTAAAGAAAGTGTATCTGTAATTCGGGCATCTGTTGATACTTGTAGCTTGATTGGAGTTTATTCGGGAATATGCAATTCTCGAGCAGAATGCAATCTCAAACACATGTAATATCGGGCACAATGCAATTCTCGGGCACATGCAATATCGGGCACAATGCAATTCTCGGCCTCAATGCCGTCTTCGGGCACATGCAGTCATCGGGCACATGCAATGATGTAATTCTCTGGCACATGCAATCTCGGGCTCAATGTCGTCTTCGGGCACATGCAGTCATCGGGCACAATGCAATCTTCGGGCTCATGCAATATCGGGCACATGCAATTCTCGGGCACATGCAATCTTCGGGCATAATGCAATCTCAGGCACGTGCAATAATGTAATCCTCAGGCACAAATGCAATCTCGAGCTCAAATGCGATCTCGGGCACAATGCAATATCGGGCACAATGCAATATCAGGCACAAATGTAATCTCGAGCACAATGTAATCTCCGGGCATAATATAGTTTTCGGGCTCATACGATAATTTGTTTGAGGGCATAAACCTTCGCCTTTTAGAAGGATTGAGTGTCATTTGTTGACGAATTCAGAATATTGTAGGTTTGACCCTTCGTCCTAATGTAAGGAGTAGGTGCAGTTGAAAAGTTGATTTGTCAGGCTTGATATGGAGTAGTTTGATCCCTTTGTCTAATTGGAAGGGTAGGATACCATTAATCGGTGATTGTCGGGATCAAAATAGCTTGGTCCTTTTATCTTGTCAAAAGGATAGGGCGCCGTTTATTGGCGATTTGGGTTCAGTATAGAGTAGTTTGGTCCTTCGCCTTGTTGGAAGGGCAGTGTGCCATTTGTTGGTGATTTTTGAGCTCTGAATAATGTAGTTTGATCATTTTTCCTATTGGAAGGCCGGAATGCCATTGATTAGCGATTTTTCGGATATAGCGGCACATTGATCCTTCAAGTGGTGTTGAAGTTGCTTCTTGTATATGTACCTGTCTTTTATGCATTCAAAGAAAAAAAATTAGTTAAGGGGGAGGTTGATCTGTATCCTTGATTTGGCACAGTGCTCATTTGACGTCTACTAGAATATCCTTTGAAGTGTTGTAAAAAATTCTACCCCAGTTAACAGTCAAAAAGGAAAATGAAATTTTATTATGATAAGACTAAACTCCATAGGAGCGCCTACGTATCCCCTCTTAAACGGGAATCAGGTCTGACGTAGTTCCAAATTGTAACACCCCGACTTTTCAAAACGTCTAAATTAACTCGTATCTTCGTGGAAAGACAAGGAGGGTGAGTAATAAATTAAGAATAATGTGGTATATCCTATTTTAAGTGTTCAAGTGTTGCATCTCAAGTTTTGAAGTTAGGTAAGTGGCAAAATAAAAGTTGGCGGAAGTTATCGTAAGTTCCTTCTTAAAGATTTCTCCGAAATTTGGGTCAAATGTCTTGGAGGTTTTATCCCAATCTATAAAGAGTTATGGGGCCCACAAACTATCGAATCGAAGGTCTACGAGTCTAGTTTCCA